>CM035442.1:120756578-120761578 GCA_020310875.1 Ceratopteris richardii
TTCATTCTTTTGTAAGAAAGCCACTTTCAAGTTCAACCATGGCATCAATCTTCCCACACTTCTATGGAAGACCCAATGAGGATGCTACAGAGTTTTTGGACAACTTGGAGATGGCATACCTTGTCTCAGGAAGGGATCAAGAAGCTATCAAGCTAAAGGCTTTTCCGTTGGTCCTAAAGGACAAAGCCAGAGTATGATACAAGAACCTATCAAATGATGCAACAGGAAGCTGGGAAGCAATGTGTGAAGCATTCTTAACGCGTTATGGCAAAAAGGATACGCCCAAAGGATTTGGAAACAATTGCTCTCACTAAGGTAAGTGACTCTTGAAGACTTTTCCAATTATGAGTCCAAGTTTTAGTGTGTATGGAGTAATTGGGAAAGTAGCCTAGGGGCAAATGAAGTAGCTCCACAATTTTTGAAAAGGGATAGATTCATCTCAGGACTCTTCCCTTCTCTACAACAAAAGGTGGAGTCACAATTTCCAGGTACTTTTGAAGAAGCATTAGATATAGCAAGATTTAAGTGTAGAAAATTAAAGTTTCAGTCTTCAAAAGTTGAAAAATTAGAACATATGGATGTTGTTCCCCTAGTACCAGCTGCACAGGTAGAGAAAGGAGAAGATCCACAACAAGATATCTTACAGAAGCTCACACAACAGCTAGAACAGGTAACACTCAACTTGGTGAGGAGCCAACAAGACAGACCACAAAGGGAACAAAATCGAGGACAACGATAAAAAGCACAAGAGTTTATATGCTACAATTGCAACGAACGTGGTCATGGTATGTACAATTGCCCTCACCCTCGTAGGAATCCAGGTGATATGTATCATGTTAGGAGGCCACCACAATATGCACAGGAACAACAACAACTGCAAGCAGATAGGTATCCCAATGGCTAAATGTGATCAAAGGCAAGTGAATGTTTTAGAGTTGACCGAGGAACAAGAGACTATGGATACAATGCCAATCAAGAGGACAAGGGTTCAAGATAGAGACGGATCTCAAGACAAAGATTCCAGCATGGGTACACAAACGAAGAAAGGGAGAGTTGCAGAAGGTGAAGCTAGTAAATGAAAGAGAAGGCCAAGGAGGAAGATCACAATGGAAGACTTTCCTTTAGGTAAGGGCGTCGAACCTTATGACCTAATTGAAGATATATCCACACAGAAACCAAATATCACTTAGCCACAATTACTCCAATTATCTTCAAAAACTAGGAGGGAATGGTCCAAGGGAGTAAGCACTAGGAGGGCTAAAAACAAGGAAATTAAACTTATAAGAGCCAATGCATGTGATGATGTGGTACCCACAGTGGATGCATATGTAAAAGGGAAACGGATTTCCAATGTGTACGTGGATGGGGGAGCACAGATGTGTGTGATGACAGAAAAAACAATGCATAGGTTAGGCTTGGACATGATAGGACCATCTGCGTACCAAGCTAAAATGGCAAATAATAGTGTTGTTAAATGTGTTGGTGTAATTGAAAATTTAAGATTTACAGTATGTGATATAGAGGGTGCCCTCGATATGTATGTAATTGCAGCCAAGGGGGAGGGCTACCCCATCATATTAGGATGTCCATGGTTAATTGCAGTGAAAGCAGATAGAAAATGGGGTTTTGGCCTTCTAGTTCTCAAACCAAATGATAGAACGAATTCAGTTACATATGACTTGAAGGACCAAAAGAAGGAAGATCACAGGTATGAAACAACTGTAGATGAAGAAAGTTCTTGTTATGATAGTGATTCTAGCAGTGAGGAATCGACAACTGAAAGTGATTCATCAACACTCGAAGTCATGGGCATGATCTTTCAAGGAAAAGAAGATGGAGGCAAAGAGGATGATCTACAACAACCACAATGTGAGGACTCCATGCCTGAAGCGGATCTCCAAAAGATGCTAGCAAAAGATCGCACCTCAGAGGAAAGGACCACGTACATCAACATGCTCAAAGGGTACCCCAAATTTTTCATTAAAGATTATAATGAGATATAAGGTGTCACTGCTATTCAACATCATATTGAAATCAAGCCAGAAGCAAAGCTAGTGGCACAAAACCTCAGAAGGATCGGAACACTTCAACAAGAGGCTCTGCTAAATGAGGTAAATAGACTCTTTAAAGATGATTTCATTTACCCTGTATCAAATTCAGAATGGGTATCTCTAGTAGTAGTTACCCCAAAGAAGAATGGTAAATGGAGGGTGTGTGTAGACTATAAACCATTAAATACAGCAACAAAGAGAGATCATTTTCCACTACCCTTCCAAGATGAGATTCTAAATGAAGTAGCAGGTCATGAAAGGTACACTGTATGTGATGGATACTCAGGGTACTTTCAAATCCGAATAGCTGAGGAGGACCAAAGGAAGACCACATTCATTACGCCATGGGGATGCTTTGCTTATCGGGTAATGCCTTTTGGCCTAACCAATGCACCTGCAACATTTCAAAGGTTTATGAACTATGTTTTTCAACCATTCTTTGGATCATCAATAAGGGTGTACATGGATGACTTCTGCATATATAGCACTAGAGCCATGCATTGTCAAAAAGTTGAAGAAGGTTTAAAAAGATTGTATGAGCTTGGGGGTCAATTGAATCTTGATAAATGTCATATTGTTGAGAAGGAAGTAGTTCTCCTTGGACATGTCTCCAAGTGCAGGTGAAGAGGCAATCGGAGTGGTATTACTCGAAAAGGATACAAAGATATCTCACATGCGTCCTATTTACTTTGCTAGCAAGGTAATGAAAGAAAATGAGAAGAGATACACAGATGCAGAGAAACTCATGTATGCACTTATGTTTGGAGTAAGGAAGTTTCGGTCTTACCTTCTTGCTAGGCCTTTCATTATTCTTACAACTGATCATGCATTTCCATATGTGGTACAACATATGAGCATCACATCTAGAATAGCTAAATGGGTTCTTAAACTTCAAGAATACAACTATACTTTTGTAGTAGAGGAAAGCACAAGAGCCAGTCTTGCAGACATACTCACCTACAAGAAGTGGGAGAAGAAAATATCCAATGAGAGGGACAGGGGAGCAACCCTGCATGAAGAAGATATTGAAGATGCACATACTATATTTTTTGATGGTGCATATAAGAAGCAGGTCGACAAAGCAACATGAGGATTTCTAATCTATGACCAAAACAAACAACTCATCATCAAGAAAGGTATAACTCTTCCTAATGCTCATTCAAATAATGAAGCAGAATATGCAGCACTATGTGAGGCCTTGCATGAATGTGTTCAACATGGTATCAAAAGGTTGATCATCAAAGGAGACTCAATGTAAGCAATTACAAAATGTTAGGTGTTGCAAAAGCCAAAATTTGTTTGAATGGTTGAAAAAGGTAAATGTGTTATTGAAACATTTTGATAACACTCAAATATGTCATGTACCAAGGAGCAAAAACAAGGAAGCAGATGCATTAGCAAATGAGCAATTTGATGGTTTCATAGCATCCATGAAGTTGGGATGCAATAGATTTGTAGGTCAAGAAGGATTAGAAGATATCATCAAGTTTCTTGAAACTGGAGAAGCACCCAAGCACCTAAACAAGGTACAAAGGCATAGATTAGCAAAGAAGGCTTTTAAGTACCAACTCATAGGAGATCATCTCTATGAGAAAGGTAAGGATCTTATCCTTAGAAGGGTCCCCATATCAGATGAAATAAAGAGCATTCTGGAATCATGTCATGATCATGCATGTGGGGGACACTTCTCACATGAAATAACAATAAGGAAAGTACTTCAAGCCGGGTATACATGGCCTACACTTCATAAAGATGTTCAGTATTGGTGTAAAACATGTAATAAATGCTAGATTACAAGGAATAAGAGGCTTATGTATGAACCAAGGACACCGGTCATATCTTATGGGCCATTCGAGAAATGGGGAATCGATGCAATTGGACCCCTACCAAGGACAAGCTCAGGGAAGGAGTACATCATTGTGGCAGTGGACTACATGACTAGATGGGCAGAAGTAGCTAGCACAAAAAGGACAACTGCACAAGATATTGGGAAGTTTATTTATGATTTCATATGTTGTAGATTTGGGATACTTTTAGAGATAGTGTCTGATCATGGTCGAGGTTTTAGATCAGTTGTTTTGAATGATCTATTGATTAGATTAAACATAAGGCACAGATACTCCACACCCTATTATCCTCAATGTAATGGTCTTTTTGAAAAGACCAATGGAATTCTTTGTAAAATCATCAGTAAGCAGGTAAAGAAGCATCCTAAGGAATGGGACCAGCACCTCACTGTAGCATTATGGGCATATCGCACATCGTATAAGGCATCCTTAGGATTCACTCCTTTTTATTTAGTGTACGGACAAGAAGCCTTATTACCAATAGAAGTGGAAATTCCAAGTCTCCGCGTACTGCTAAAAGAAAGTGCAGAAAGTGAAGAAGAGGTCATTCAAAAGAGGCTTATAGTTCTACAACACTTGAGTATGAAAAGGGAGCTTGCAGTGGAACATTACATCAATCAAGCAGAGAAAAGAAGGGAGGAGTTTAACAAACAACTAAAGGATAAAGGGTTAACAGAAGGAACTCTTGTTTTAAGGTATGATAATCATTTTGATAACATGCATGATACAAAGTTCCAACCACGATGGGAAGGACCTTTTTTTATCAAGACAAAGTTGAAGAATGGAAGCTATCAACTCATGGACATGTCAGGGAAGCTGCACAAGACGAAGGTCAATGGATGGAGGCTAAAGAAATACTGCCACAGGATAGAAGGAAGCAATGAACAACTGGAACAATCAAAGGAGAAATACATATCAGTAATACAAGAAGATGACCCACCTTGGAGCATCAACAAACTCTTTCAAGGCTAGAGACATGAATGCCTCCAGCCAAGGGGAGGGCTAAGTATGAGGAAATATTTATTCAAACCCCTCCTTAATAATACCTTATGTATAGATATGTACACCTATGGTATTTGTATTTTTCAAAGCTTCATGCAAA
>CM035442.1:120766578-120771578 GCA_020310875.1 Ceratopteris richardii
GAGAGTTTTGCCCAAAGAGCTCTAGAGCCTTCTAACTCAAGTTAACGTGAGTTAACTTGAGTCCAGTGGACTTAACTCAAGAGGTGAGTACAACAACCACTAGTGGACTCTAGTGGAAGGTACTAAAGTAGTGGTCGAGATCACTCCAGCCACTAATAGACTCTAGCGGTGGATATGAAAGGAGTGGAGGAGATTGCACATGCACTTGTGGACTCTAGTTACATTTGTGGTCCTCATTAGTTCAAGCAGCTATATATACAGGCATAAGGTTGGGAGGAGAGTCATTCATTCATGAGCATTTGCAGTCGTTACGCTGTTGCATTGGTATCAGAGCATTAACTCCATAGCTCTCTGTCTTTCATCATCTTGCTCATCAATTTGCTTTCTCCTATATGCGTGTGCATAAGCTCTTCTACGACGTAGAAGGCTGCTCGCGGTTGATCAGAGAAGCTTGTCGATTCCCTCGCTTTGGCTTGGCTTCGCATAGCAAAACAATAGATCATCTCTGTATGCTGCCGGCAGGATTCGAACTCCCGCCCCTATGTTGGGAGCGCGTTGCTCTAACCACAAGAGCACATCGATTGCGTGAAGATATATTTGCAGCAGAAGCTAGTGATTAGAGTGGGCGCTGGAGAAGATCTCAATTTGTAGATCCAAAAGAGTATATTTTCTGGTGAAGCAGAGGGAATTCGAACCCCGCCCCCCCAACTAGAGGACACTCGCCTATCCATAATGCCGACGGGCGTTCACGCTCAGAAGTCTGCAAAGATTTGTGTTCTTTTCAAACCCAGCGTTGCAGAAGATCTCCGAAAGGAACAAAAAGAAAAAAAAAGAAGTAGCTTTCTCTGCCCGCTGCGCCTACTAGGGATCGAACTCAGACGGGCTCCTTGGAAGCCTTCTCACGTAGCCACATCGCCCACGAGTGTTCCTTGCCTATGAGTACAGAGCAAACTCTACTAACCCAGTAAACAGAGAAGAAGTGCAAGCCCAACTCTCATCCATTCAAGGAGCCAAATCAGTTGTTGCAGGCCGAACCCGAGAAGTATTCTGCTTTTAGCCAAAGAAACAACCAAAGAGAATCAAAGATTGCGCAAAGCTTGAAAGAAGAGGAGCCGTGGAGTGAAGATCTGGAGGCCTAACTTCGTCATAATTCTAGCACTCTCGGCTAGAATCAAGTCGACCTCAGCGGACCAAATCATCAGGGACTATTTCTTGTGATATTCTTGCATAGCTCTTTTGATTTTGTTGCACACACCACTTGCGTTAGGAATACTTAGTAAGTTTAATAACGCTTTGTGTGCGATGGAGGGGACTTCTAGCCACGTCTCGCTTACGAGTACTACTAGTACGTCAGTGTTTGTTTCTGTTCCTATTTTAGTAACATCCTCATTCATGCCTAGACCACCAATAGCTGCACATGCATTGCATCCATCTGCACCTATGGTTTCAAATACAAGTCATGCGTCTGATGCATTTAATAGAGAAGCGACGATTGTAGCATTAGACGTTGAGGATTCTGCGAGAAAAGGGGAAACACTCACTACTCTAAACGAGGGGAAAGATATGGAGAGTAGGATGTTGCTAGTTGAGCAAAAGCTTGGACGGTTGTCCAGTATTCCGGATGAGGTTGCAGTCCTCCGTCAATCTGTTGATGGAATCCAGGATCACCTTAAGGCCATTCTGAACTTACTTCAGACGCCTAGGGATATCAGTAAGACTATTTTAGGTAGTCACACAGATACGATCGCAACTTCACCAATGTCTGTTAGGATGGAAAAGGATAAGGGATTATCCTCTCCCCAAATAGATATGTTTCCGCTAGCGAGAAGTATGAGCCGTCTTAGCCTAGTGTCTTCTACTCCCTTGTGTGTTGCTTCGGTAGGGATGTTAGAAAGCCATAACCGCCCCGTGGATCTTTCCTTGGGAAAAGAGATCCGTCCTCCTTATTTCTCTGGAGAGGATAAGGATAGGAATAAGGATGCGGTTTTGACTTTCTTAGAGAAATGGCAAGATGTCCATGAACTCAAACATACCCCCGATCATGTGAGGGTAGTAGAAGCCAGTTTATCGCTAGGACCGAAAGCTTATACATGGTGGATGAGTCTCTCTGAGACTCATAAGAAACCTACCACTTGGAATGAATTTTTCCACCTTTTCAAGAAAGAGTTTCTCCCCGAGAATGAGGAGGAACGCAATTGGGAAGCTTGGGATAAAATTCAGCAGAAGGGTAGACCGCTATTAGTGTATATTTCAGAATACAGAGATGTAATTCTGAAGTTAAAGAATTTAGATGACTTCCATCGACTTCGCGGTTTGGTCAGAGGACTTAACCAGCGAATTCGTAATGAAGTTAAGAGGCATGTGCCTAAATCCCTTGAAGAGGCGATTAAGGTCGCACAGATTTATGAGGACAATTCACGTTTGGATGTCCCGCAGGAAAGCAGTTATTCCCAGAAGAATAACTTCAAGCGTAAGGGCAAAGGGACTAGATCTAATGAAAGAGTGTCTAAAAAATCTCGTGTTTTTAGACACATCCTTTCTCCAGAAGATCATGATAAAGCGCAAAAAGAAAACTTGTGCTTTAAATGTCTCAAGCCTGGACATCGAAGCCGTGCCTGTCCAGTCGGAAGAGAAAGAAAGGGAAAGGGTAAGCAGCAAATCAATCTGATTCACTCTTTGGACTTGGATGCAAGTTCTAGTGCAAAGAAGGTTCAGATTATGCATTGCGACAGTACCCATTCATGCCAAATTTCCAAAAACATGTGGCAACCTCAAGAGTTTGGTCCACATGATTTGGTCAAGTTGCATGGATCAGTAAAAGGGCACACCATCCGGATAATGGTGGATGACTCTGCTACGCATAATTTTATCAATTATGCGTTAGTAAAAAAACTGGCTCTTCCTCAGGAACCATCTCCTCATAAATACATTGTCTCCATGATGCACGGTCAAGACACCCGTGTTTGGGACACAATGATATGTAATTTGGAACTAGAAATCCAAGGATTTAAAGACACCTTGGACTTCCAAATAATGAACATGGATCGGGTAGATCTTGTTTTAGGGAGAGAGTGGCTATGGAGTCTAGGACCTTCATTGACCAGGTGTTATTTTACAAATACTTTGGAATTCCAGCGTGATAGTGTAGTGTATAAAATCAAGGGTGAGCATGATGTTCCAAGTATCCCTTTGATATCATACACTGAACTTCAGAAACTTGTCAATAAAGAAGCCAGGACTCAAGCTTTTCTTGTCCTTGGCATCGATGTAATAGATTATGATAATATAAATCAAGTTTCTTATGTCTCATCCTTTATTCCTCGAGAAGTTTATGTTAAATTTAACAATTTAATGAAGGAATTTAAAGATGTGTTCCCTAAGGAACTCCCCTACGGCTTGCCACCCTCTCGTGGAAACATTGATCACAGTATAGATCTGTTTCCGGGTACCAAGCCAAAATCTCAAAACCCATACCACCTCCCCTATGTCCAGAATCAAGAAGTAGAAAATCAAATCCAAGAGTATTTGGATAAAGGATTTATCCGCCCAAGCCAGTCTCCATGGGCAGCACCCATCCTTCTAGTGAAAAAGAAAGATGGAACTATGAGGCTGTGCGTAGATTATAGGGCGTTAAACAATCTTACAATAAAGAACAAGTATCCCATGCCACTAGTCGAAGATCTTTTCGATAGTTTAAAGGGGGCTACAGTCTTTTCTAAGATTGATTTACGCCAAGGTTATCATCAGATCAGGATCAAAGATGATGATATTCCTAAAACAGCCTTTCGAACAAAGTTTGGTCACTACGAGTTTTTAGTGATGCCGTTCGGGTTGACAAACGCACCCGCAACATTTATGACTTTGATGAATCAAGTGCTTAAGCCGTATTTGGGAAAATTTGTTGTAGATTTTCTCGATGATATTCTGATCTACAGTAAAGATCATGAAAATCACTTAGAGCACTTGAAAAAAGTTTTTCAACTTCTTCGCGATAATAAACTTTACAGTAAAGAGTCAAAATGTGAATTCTTTACCCCAGAAGTAAAGTATTTAGGTCATATTATTTCCGCGGAAGGAATCAAAGTTGACCCGGAAAAGGTCCAAGCGATTCTTGAATGGCCTGAGCCCAAGACGGTTTGAGAACTACAAAGTTTTCTCGGATTGGCAGGATATTATCGGAAGTTTGTGGCTAGATATGCCAAGATTGCAGTACCTTTGACGGATCAACTCAAAGGGAAGCATCAAAAGTTAAATTGGAAAGAAGAGCAAGCAAAGAGTTTTCAAGAACTTAAACTTGCTTTAGCATCGGCCCCGGTTCTACAGATCATAGATCCGAACAAGCCTTTCCAATTAGAGACAGATGCAAGTTCATCTGCAGTAGGAGCAGTACTAAGCCAAGATGGTCGACCAATAGCTTTCGAGAGTAGAAAGCTAAGTCCTGCTCAGCAAAACTACTCTACCTATGAGCGAGAGATGTTCGCTATTATAAATGCTCTAAAGAAATGGCGCCATTATCTATATGGATCAAAGTTGACCATAGTTTTTGATCAAGAGAGCATAAAGTGGTTTGCAAACCAACCTGATCTAAGAGGTAGAAAAGCGAGGTGGGCCGAGCAGTTGCAAGAGTTCGATTATGAACTCAGGTATAGAAAAGGAAAGTTCAACGCAGTGGTAGACGCCTTAAGTCGGATGCCTATGCTGAACAATCTAAGTTTTGTACAAATTCAAGTGAATTTATTTCAACTTTGAAAGGAAGCTGCAAAGAGGATCCAAGCTTCAGTCAAGCATGGAAAGCAGCTGAACAAGATAAACAAAATGAAGCAAGTACTTCTGAAAGAAAGTTTAAACACTATTCTCTCCAAGATGAATATTTGCTTTATAAAGGTAAGGTTTGTGTTCCAAGTACCTTGGACATACGAAATCAAGTACTTTTCGAATGCCATGATGCTCCAAGTGCAGGACATCCTGGTATTAACCGAACCTATGAGTTACTGAAAAGA
>CM035442.1:120776578-120779078 GCA_020310875.1 Ceratopteris richardii
CAGTATAGATCAAACCTTTGGAGATTAAAAGGTCTCCAACAGTGGTATCAGAGCTGAAGGTGAAATACAAGAGAAGAAAAGACAATTGAAGTTTTGATTGGTGCAGATATTGGAGTTCTTCCAAATCTAAAGGAGGACAAGGACAAATTATTGAAGATAACCTGCAGAAGTTCAAAGCACGAGTTCGAAAAGAATCAAGAAGGACAAAGCTCATATCAAAGGTACACTTTATCCTCATAAACCATAGTAATTGCAGATACAGAAGGTCAAGGATGGGAGAAAGCTTGCAGATTGATAAGCTAGATAGGGAGAACTATCCAGCTTGGTCCATGAGGATGGAGGCACACCTCATGAGTAAAGGTTTGATGGCATTCATTACAGGAGATGAAGAAAAGCCTGAATTTGCAGATCCTAGTATTCCAACTAGGGAAGAGCTTGCAAATTTGAAGACTTGGATGAGAAAGGATGCTCAAGCAAGGAGTATCATTTATATGGCTGTAAATGATTATCTTCTACCTCACATTAGAGGTTTGGAAAGTGCAACAGATGTTTGGAATGCTTTGGAAGAGCATTTCCAAAATACAACCAAGTCAAGGAAGTCCTCACTATGGGCTGATTTCACAACCTTCAAGAAGAAGAGCTCACAATCAATTTCTGACTATGTGGCAAGGATGAAGGATATTGCAGATAGCTTGGGAGCACTGGATGAAGACATTGAAGAGGAAAAGTTGGTAAGACAAATACTTACAGGTCTGAGAGGAGATGAGAAGTGGAAGCCTTTCATATTGTCCATAGAGTTGTCACTTGATCACTTTAATCCTGATCTTAATCAATTGCTAGGACACATGCTAACTTTTGAGCAGGACATTAAAGGAGACAATGATAGAAGTGCAAGCCAAGCTATGTACTCCAAGGACAAGAAAAAGAATGGCAAAGGAAAGCAATCGACTGATGATGAAGGGACTTCAAGTCAAGCTAACTTCACAAAAGGAAAGATGAATTTCAGAGGTAAAGGAAGAGGAGGTAAGAACAAAGATAATGCTAAAGCTTGTTGGATTTGTGGCAGAACAAATCATTTGGCAAATGATTGTTGGTATAACAATCAAAATGGTGGAATCAATAATCAGAATTATAATCAAAGAGGTAGAGGAGGCAGAAACCAAAGAGGCAACTTCAGAGGAAGAGGTGGTAGGACATCATATGGTAGAGGAGGTGGAAGAAACTTCCAATCTCAGTCCTACAACAACAATTACTATAATTATGCATTAGATCAGAAGGATGATATGACTCTTATCTTGAATGCAACTCATGAATCAATGGGAGAAGATCAAAGAGTGTTTTATATTGACTCAGGATGTAGCAACCATCTGAGTGGGAATCTATCCTTGATGACTGATATGGAAGCAAAGGTGAATGGACATACAGTTCAAACAGGTGACAATACCAAACATAAAGTGGAAAGCATTGGATCAGTGAAGACAAAGAGTGGAAGTACACTTTTGAGTAAGGTACTTTATGTTCCTACTATTCCTAAAAATTTGATAAGTGTAGGGAAAATTGTGGAGAAAGGATATGAGGTAAGATTCACAAATGATGGTGTTTATGTGCAAGATCCAAATCAGGGATATAGAAATATAATTGCAGGGAAAAAGGAAGGAAGATTGTTCACTCTCAAAGTCCAAGGTAATGTGGGACATGCATTATTTACCTATGGAAGTCAAAAGGTATCTGAATTAGACCTATGGCATAAAAGGCTAGGTCATTTCAATGAGAGAGCTATAAAGGAAATGTCAAAGAATCAGGTGGTGCTTGGATTGCCAAATATTGAAGGGCAACATATGGTGTACAAGTGTGAAGCTTGTCAATTAGGTAAAGCACATAAAGGTTCCTACAACAAATCAGGGTACAAGCATTCAAATATGCTTGAATTGGTTCATACAGATGTATGGGGTCCCTGAAGGGACTATAGCATAAATGGATCCAGATATTATGTGTTGTTTGTTGATGATGCAACCAGGTGGATTACTTTATATGTAATCAAGGATAAATCAGAAGTTTTCAAGACATTCAAACATTTTCATGCCTATGCAGAAAGGATCACAGGGCAAAAGCTTAAGAGGTTAAGGTCAGATGGAGGGGGAGAGTATTTCTCTAAAGAGTTTGATGATTATTTGTGGAATGCAGGTATAAAAAGAGAAGTAACTTGCAGGTATTCTCCTCAACAGAATGGAGTAGCAGAAAGGAGAAATAGGACTCTTGTAGAATTTGCAAGAGCCATGATGAAGGAAAAGAATTGTCCAAATTACTTATGGGCAGAAGCTATTAATACTGCAACATACCTTGTGAATAGGTTACCTTGTAAAGCTTTGGATGGAGGAACCCCTTATGAAGCATGGTGGGGTAAGAAACCTACTCTTGATCATTGTAAGGTATTTGGATGTGTAGCATATGCTTATGTTCCTTCACAATTAAGACATAAGCTAGAACCAAAAGCAGAGAA
>CM035442.1:120822605-120825105 GCA_020310875.1 Ceratopteris richardii
CAAGAGATAAAAATGAACTCTTTTACAAGAGGTGTTCACATGACTACTCATGTGACTTACAAATGAGGATGATATCAAATATATCAAGCATGTAGGCTTGGGTAAAATGCACCAACAAGAGTGCCATTGCTTTGGCTAAGAATCTGGTCTATCATGCAAATGCCAAGCACATTGAGGTGAGGTATCACTTCATTAGAGATTGCTTAGCCACTAATCACATTCTTCTTGAGAAGGTTCACACTTGAGATAATGCTGCAGATGCTTTGACTAAAGCTCTACAATCTTACACAGTCACTCATATACTGTGTAACATGCCCATCAGGTGGGAGGTATAGATTGTATACTTACACTTAGGTATTCTTTATCATTCTTTATTTTTTCTCCCATAGTTACTTTGGCCATATTGGCCTTTAGTGGGAGATTGTTATCGTTAGTGTCCACGTGAAAGGCCAAATGGCCACCGGATACTTCTTTGCTATATGTTCTATAATAAAACATATAGTGCCCTGGTTAGTCATAGACTATAAGTTCGACCGCATTTGTAAGACCTAAGAAGTTTGTCTTCGTGCTCCTTGTGTACTATGTTTTTCTATGTATTCTGTAGCCTCTGTGCGGAGTACTATGTGCAACCTTAGGATCTCCGTTTTCTACTCCAAGGATATCATCGTGGAGCTCTCGAGAAGGAGAGGACATCGTGGTGCATAACCATTGAATTACTTCAAGATGGATCATAGAGCTCAAATGAAACTCTTGAATTTGAAGTTGATAGGAAGGTGCAAAATCGACTCCACGTTTAGCCTCATCGTTGGCTTCATTCTTTTTTCTTGTGATGTAGTAGTTTCTTTCGTCAATGACTACTCGGGTTCAAATCTCAAACGTGACTGTCGAAAGATGCATGTAGACTTCTCCTTTTGCTTGCATAGATACCGGCCCTTTTACAACCGATCACATCGAACTTGTTTGTTGGACTGGTATAAAACAGTGCCTAATTTGGGACTCAACTCTCGTCAGTGCCTGCCTGACTACTCCACCTTTTACTTGTGATAAGAGCTTCTGCAGAATCGGCTAGGGATTGTGTGGAGACAATGACATCACGACTTTGCATGCTTTAGTGGATAGAGGATATGCATCTACAGCTTGAGGTTGAAGGTTCAAGGCTTGAATGCCACCCGCTAGAGATACTTTCATCTTTGTTTTAGCTTCTGGAGAAGATTTTGCAGCATGGAAACAAAAAGCCATAAAATCAACTCGAACAAGATAGTGCAACCATTTGGTCTGTGCTTAAGTAGGTGGAGTCTCTTCTGTATTAAGCTTTGCCGTGGCTACAGAGTGTCAAAAAGTGGCATGTGTGTTTGGTATAACAGCTAAATGGGAACTGTGAGGTCTTGCGTTCAACTCCTGTAGCCATTGCCAATGAAACTCTTGCAGGAGTGACCTAAAACTCTTGCAGGAGTGACCTAAAACTCTTGCAGGAGTGACCTAAAACTCTTGCAAGATTACGACCACCTAGGAGCTTTAATACCAATGCAAGATTACGACCACCACATGCTAGAGAGATGACTCTCCTCCCAAACAAATGCCTCTATATATAGCTCTCTCTAGGGAACTGCCTTCTTGGGCAGGTGGATACTAACAATTCATGTGTCCACCATATAATTGCATGTGTGCCAAGTGTCCCAGTTAACCAGAGTTAACTCAAGTGGATGCTTCTAAAAGTTTATAGAGCTCTTTGGGCAAAACACTCTCCCCATGCACCCCATCGGGGTTGAACCCAAGGCCTCCTCCTTCACATCCTTGAATCTTAACTACTAAGCTAAGTGGATCACTTATTCATAAGAGTAAATGACCTTCTAGTAAGTCTAAAGACAAAATCTTTGGTCATACATATGAGAGACCAAACGATGTCCAATTTCAGATCCTTTTGAATCGACCAGACCCTTAGATAAGAGACTTACTTTATTACAAACATGCTTTGTTATACTTGAATTCTAAATGAAGATCTTTGAAGTTAATTGCTTCATGATCTTCTTATGTCCTTCTTCTTGAGGTGTATTTTCACATAATTCTTTTCACCTTACTAAACTTGATCTTCTCCTTTGAAGTTGTAAATCCTCCTCAGAACTCAAACTTACTTCAAGATTTATTCTAGGACTAAAAGATACATATCATCCCACACATTGACATGCGAGTGACATTCATCCTAAAGTCCATACATATTTTTGATAGAGTACCTTCTTACTTAATTCTTTAGTAGAATTTGAAATCAAGGGATAGCCTCTAAGTTGATATTTCTATGTTTTCTTTCATTCAAAAAATCATTTCAAGATCTCATTCTTTGACTTAGATTTTGTCTTGGAACCTTGAAAACCTTTGGATGGAACATCCATCCTTCTTTTCTAGGATCAAAAAAACCAATTGTAGCTCCAAGTTCTATCTATCTATCTATCTATCTATCTATCTATCTATCTGTCTATCTATCTATCTATCTATCTATCTATCT
>CM035442.1:120830105-120832605 GCA_020310875.1 Ceratopteris richardii
TTGGAGCAGCTTTTGAGTGCTTTCACACGTAGTTCTCTTCATATAGGTCCAAGAACATCAAGAAAAGTATTATTTGCACTTCTTTGACATTAAATATCAACCTTTGGAGCTGTGTTTTCAGCCACACTCGTAAAACTACAGCTTTCTTCAAAGATTTTAGTTCTGGTGGGAGTAGTCATTGCAAATTTATGCAGGTTTTTTAAGGCAAAAACATTAGAGTTGACAGACACTTGCAGGTGTTACTGGTGGTATTTGGGCTATGCATTCAACCTTTTAGTGTCGTTTTACTACATATATTGAGCACATACACATTATGTATGCTTCTGTGGATACCGCTTATGTACGTCCATGTGGTCATTGATATAGCCGTTACGTTCTTTGCATAAAGCCTTTTACGTTTGATAAAGCGGGTCGTGGTGAGGTTTTCTTAATTGGGAGACACCCACATGTCAGGGTCTCTTCGGTGATGTAGGTGGAAGACTTACCCAACGTCGCCATAAGAGATGTATGATAGTTGTTCATAGGTGCTCAATAAGCATAGTTGGCTTCTATTGGGTAACTGATTATATGCAGTGATGTCAGTGATTCACTATGCAGGCAAACATAGCAGTACTTGTAGTTTTATGATATTTTGACAGTGGTTATATGCTCATTTTGTAGAGGATATTTTGGCAAAATTTTTCCAAATTTTTGGTTTTGTCAACTATAGAGTGTTCGATTTACTCCTTGATAGACTTATTCGTTGGTGTTCGGACTCTTCTAGTTCCATTATCATTCCATTCAATTCTCTACCATCATGGCATCAGAGGTCTTAGGCACATCCAGTGGATCAGGGTCCAGTGCTAGTGTTTCGAGGAGGAGTTATAACTTGCAGGGAAAAGACCATCTTGAGATCCAAAAATTTGATGTCACAAACTTTGCTCTATGGAAGAATCAGATCAAAGATGTGCTAATTCAAAGGAGGCAATGGAAGCCAGTAAATGGAATTTCAAAGAAGCCTGCTAACAGGGATGAAGATGATTGGGATGAGTTAGATGAAATGGCCAGGTCTATCATTCGCTTGCACCTGGCAGATAATGTTTTCTGTACAGTATTAGACTGTGAAAGTGTAGAGGAGCTTTGGAAGAAGTTATGCAATACATATGAAAAAGAGACGACATCAAATAAAGTCTATCTGATGAGAAAATTATATGACCTTTGTATGAGGGACACAAATAGTGTTGTTGCTCATCTAAATGAGTTTGATGCTATATTCTCTCAGTTACAGGCTCAAAAAATGGATATGGGTAATGAACTGAAAGCAGTATTGCTGTTATGCACCTTGCCTTCATCATGGGATTCATTTTGCACATCTATTAGCAATAGTGCACCTAGTGGTAAACTCGTCTATGATGACATATGTGGAGCACTCTTGAGTGAGGGGATTCATAGAAAATCTATGGTTGGCACTCAGAGTGGATATGCATATAATGTTCATGATTCTTACCAAGGAAAGAATCAACAACGTGGCAGGAGCAAGAACAACGAAAAGAATGGTCAACAGAATAAGAGTAGAAGTAAATCAAGGAAGAGGGATATCGAATGCCATTATTGTCATAAGAAAGGACACATGAAGAAAGACTGTTATGCATTAAAGAATGCTAAAGGTAAAGGATAGAATGTTGATGGGCATGTTAAATAGTTACCTGCACCATCTACTTCGACTGTGAAGATTGAAGAAATTAATGCTATTTTTGATGATGTTGATGTGTTGACACTTGATAGTACTGTGCCAACTGAGGCTCTTATGGCTAATTCTCTTTCCCACACCTGGTTGCTCGATTCTGGTGCTTCTTTCCATGTGACACCACATAGAGAATGGTTCTCTAATTATGCAGCAAAGTCTCTTGGTACCGTGAGACTTGGTGATTCTTACCAGTGTGATGTTGTGGGGATTGGAGATGTGGTTGTGCAGTTCATTGATGGTTCAAAATTTACTACGCATAATGTATGTCATGTACCTCAGTTATCATGCAGTTTGATGTCAGTTGGTCAACTTGATGAACTTGGTTACAAGGTGGTCTTCTATGCTCAGTCCCTTCGCATATCAAAGGGCAATATGGTTATTGCAAAAGGAAGCAAAGTTGGCTCACTTTATCCTTTATTTGTATCACAGAAAGAACACTTGATAGTTGTTACTAAATAGCCTATGGCTTGTATTTGGCATGGTCATTTGAGCCATATATCTCATAGTGGAATGGAAAATCTTTCTCTAGATGGCCACTTACCTATGTTATCTTTCTCTAATTTTTCCTTTTGTGAGCATTGTCAATATGGAAAGAAAACTAGAAATGTGCATAGAACGCACATTGACTCTTCAATTCAACCTTTAGATCTCGTTCATACAGATGTGTGTGGTCCTATGCCCACTAGGTCCTTAGGTGGTTCTCTTTACTTTGTCACTTTCATAGATGATGCTACTAGAAAAGTCTGGGTATATCCTATCAAATTGAAGGATGAG
>CM035442.1:120837605-120955105 GCA_020310875.1 Ceratopteris richardii
AGTCTCAATTGGCACAGTACTATCAAGTGTCAACACATTAGCATCATCAAAAATAGCATTAATTTCTTCAATCTTCACAGTCGAAGTAGATGGTGCAAGTAACTGTTTAACATGCCCATCAACATTATGTCCTTTGCCTTTAGCATTCTTTAATGCATAACAGTCTTTCTTCATATGTCGTTTCTTATGCCAATAATGGCATTCCATATCTCTCTTCCTTGATTTACTTCTACTCTTATTCCGTTGACCATTGTTTTCCTTGTTCTTGCTCCTGCCACATTGTTGATTCTTTCCTTGGTAAGAATCATGAATATTATATGCATCTCCACTTTGAGTGCCAACCATAGATTTTATATGAATCTCCTCACTCAAGAGTGCTCCACATATGTCATCATAGATGAGTTTATCACCAGTTGCATTATTGCTAATAGCTGTGCAAAATGTATCCCATGATGATGGCAGGGTGCATAACAGCAATACTGCTTTCATTTCATTATCCATATCCATTTTTTGAGCCTGTAATTGGGAGAATATAGCATCAAAATCATTTAGATGAGCAGCAACACTATTTGTGTCCATGCAAAGGTCATATAATTTTCTCATCAGATACACTTTATTTGATGTTGTCTCTTTTTCATATCAAGTTCCTAGTGTAACTTGGTAAATTCAATCCTTTGACACAAAGAAATGCACAAGAATTGCATTTCCAGTAAGGAGTCAGGAAGATTGAATATGACCTAAACTTAGTCTCAAGTGAAGCATTATTTGAGTAAAGACTCATCAATAGAATGTCAGTGGGTCGACACACTGATGTTGGATACCACACTTGTATCTTGTGGTTGGATGATAATTTAGATTTGCTCTCAATCTTTTTGAGAATCCATCTTATTTCACTTAAAGATAGAAAAAATGTGTCGATACCTTGTTGAAATAAACCTTTGAGAAGTTAAAGTCTTGAGTCATCTAGACTTTGACTCATAGAAATCTTATATATCTTTGAAGTTTGAATTGGTTGCATAAAGTTTTAGTTCTTTCTTTCCGCTTTCCAAATCTTTTGGAATCGACTCAGATATGATATCTGATTCGCTTCAGTAAGTTATTGAAATAGATCTTTGAAAAGCAAAAGTCTTGAGTCACATAGAGTTTGACTCACATTGAGTTTATCTTTGAAGTTGCAATTGGTTACACAAAGTTTTGGTTCTTCCTTTTTTTATTTCCAAAACTTTTGGGAATGATTTAGATAAACTATCCAAGTCCCTTTCATAAAACTGAGGGATAGCCAATAGGAGTAGGTAACCAAATTAAACATCCTAGATACATGCTCTATAAAGAACCCTTTCAATCTTCAAAAGATTTTGAGTCTAAGTTGACTTATTCATTTGATTTTCCTTCAAGTTAAGTAGCATCACTCCAATGAATTTCATAGAGTTTAGTACAATCTTGAAAAGAAAAGTAAGGATTTTCTCATAAGATTGACAATCCCCAAGAACAAGAACAAAGAATTCCTCCAAACAAGTAAATTTTGGTTGGAAGTAAACCACAGTGCAAACATCTAAGTTACATTTTTGGGTCAATGAGACTCCTATTTTGACTTTCAAATCAAACTCAAGTGAAGCAAGTCTTGATAGGGATAGAAATGACACCACATTTACTAACCCATGCACTACTAATGCCGAGAAATGGATTAGTATATTGTACGCACACATTTCACAAGTTAGTACCTAGATAGCACTTATTGAAAACATTTAATTGGACAAGGATATTTTTTTGAATCCTCAAAAGCTCTAAGGATTAAAGAGATTGTGTGTAGGTGAAATGACAAAGATCTCTGAAGACCCTTCCTCATCATGGGTGTGCAAGGTTTCATAGAACCCTAGAACTAGTCATCTTTCTCCCTGCCTTACCTAGGATGTTTATAGTTCATCTCCTAGATTAAATTCTTGTCTAAATTCCAACTAGAAGAATTTTTCAGAAATCAATATAAATATGGATTCTTCAAGACTGAAGTCTCATATTTGGGGCATATCACTACCAAATAAGGAATCTGAATAGATCCTAAAGAAGAAAACATTTTCACAACCTTGAGGATCTAGAAATCTTATTAGGTTTGCCTGAATTCTATTCTAGATTCATAAAAAAATTTATGCCCGTATATCTATGCCTATGGTAAAGATACTAAAATGGAAACAAAAAAACCTTTCCTTGGGGAGATAACTAGAAGTAGAGCATGGAAAGATTGAAGTTATATTTCTATAAATGTTGTTTAGTTTGTGGATCCCAATCAATCAATTGTTGTTAAAGTAGATGCAAGTGATTTTGCATTTTTTATCAAATTGATATAGGATTAACGTCTAATGGATTTCAAGGATATATATCTACTATATAAATTTTATATGTGTGTTTTCATAAAAACTAGAGATGACACATCAAGTTGTATATGAGTTTGGGACACCCAGCAATAAACTATATATATAATCTTGTTAAGAGGTATTTTTTACTAGCCTTGGATTCATGAAGATGTCCAAGATTATGTGCTTAAATGTGAAGAATGGAAGGTCAACAAAGCTAAAAGATTAAAGATGGGAGGATTATTTCGCCCATTAGATATTGCCAGTGGGACACGGGACAAAATCTCCATTAACTTCATTATTGGACTACCTAAAACCGAGAGAGAAATTTTGAACTACAATGAAGATACCATAGCTGACTAGATTATTCCAACCTAGACTACAATAGAGATACCATAGTTGGTTAGATTTTTTATGGAACATTTATATCAGTTTTATGGTTTACATTTAGATACCATATGGATTGGGATATGGAGTTTACTAGTCATATCTAGAGAGTATTCTTCAAAAGGCTGGACATTAGATTTAGTATGAGCATGGTTGAGCATCCATAGGGGGATGAGAAAATAGAATATGTTAAACAAATCCTAGAGGATATGCTACTGCAATTTATAAATGAAATGCAATATTTTTGTAGATAGTACTTACTTGTACTAGAGTTTGCATATGGAAATGTCAAGCACTCTTCCATGGGACATAGAATTTCATCCAAAAGAGTTCCTTATGTAGTAGGACTGCAATGTGAAAGATTCCAAGGTACAAGGAACTTCTTGAAAGATATGAATGACATGCGTAGACTTGCAAAGGACATCATTAGGAAATCTAATGATAGAGCTAAGCCTACGATAACCCTCAAAAGAGAGAAATCAACTTTGAGCTAGAAGAACAAGTCAACTACATGGTTTCATCTAGATATCAAACCATGAGGACAAGACCTTGTACAAAGTTATCTCCTACGTATTGTGGTCCTTTCACCATTCTTAAGTGAATAGGAACATTGTCTATCTTCAACTCCTAGAGGATAGCCATATTGATCTCATCTTTCAAGTTAGTAAAAGACAAAGTTGTGTGAATTTGATAGATTTGAGGTTGTTGAGCCAATTTCTATTACATCCATTCAACATAAGTTGAAGAAGGTTTCATTCACTCGAGAAACATGGACTATAAGTCACTTGTATAGAGAGTGCTTAGAGAAGTGGAATAATAGATGGGAGATTACTATTCAGAGATGGTTTGCTAACTTTTGATTATCTTTCGATGAGGATTCTTAATGGGAAGGACATGCTTTAAATCATCCCAAATGAATATTCCAGCTGGGAGAACCACCCTCTACAAAACAGGCTACCTGTTTGCAACACTCTTTGTCTATGTGCAGAGATATACCTTCACAGAGTTGGCAATTTCTCTCAATGCACTTAGTCAAATAACTTGAAACTTTGGCAAAATTCAGGGCACTATATGAGAGACAAATGAATCTTGAAATCAATGAAAATTAGTACAATGAGAGAGCAAAAAATGCTCTGCGATCTGGTACAATTTTGGAAAAGCCTAACTACACTTCTAGATAGAGAGGAGAAAAATCATGAGAAAATGAGGTAAGCAAGCAAGGGGGCTGCTTGCTGGAGTTTATGGCTTCCCTAAACTAAGTGGCAAACTCGTGGAATGCATACAACTCAAGAAACAAAGGTGGGATGATGCTTATATAGAGTTTTACTTTTCCTACAATCTAGCTAACCACCCACCAATCAGTGTAGGTGCACTTTTTGGTGGCTGATTTGAAGAGATTTGAATTTGATTGAGTTTTGTGGAGCTTCTAACTATATTCCATGACTTTGGGTCCTCCTTTTTTATTGTTCCACTTGCAAAACTCGTGATTGAGCCCTTTTGCATGATTGAGACTTGATTTTCAACACTCCCCCTCAAGTCTCAATGCCTAGTTCCTTCATTTCAATGCATGCCTTGACGTGTTGTAGCTTTACTCCATCCAATGCTTTGGTAAAAATATCTGCATATTGGTCCTTTGTATTGACATGCTCCACCTTGACATCCTTTGACATTATCTTCTCTCTAATAAAGTGGTAATGCACTTCTATATGCTTCGACCTTGCATGGAACACCGGATTTTGAGCCAAGCATATGCTACTTATGTTGTCACAAAAAATAGGTACTAGCTTAACTTGCAAATCAAGACCAACAAACAACTTCTTGAGCCACATAAGCTCACATGAGACTTGTGCTAAGCCTCTATACTCAGCCTCAATCAATGAGAGAGCCACTATTGGTTGTTTCTTTGACATCCATGAGATGTTCTTCTTCCCTAGCATGATAACATATCCACTAGTGCTCCTCCTGTCATCTTTGGAACCTACCCAATCAACATCACAATAAGCTTGTACATTTAATCCATCATTAAGTGGATAATATAGACCTTCATTCATTGATCCTTTGAGGTATCTAAGTACCCTTTTGGCTGCAACAAGATGAGGTACTCTTGGAGGCTGTAAAAATTGAGATAACACTCCAACTACGTCTGCAACATCTGGTCTCATCATAGTAGCATACAAGACAGAACCAATTATTGACCTATACATGGTCACATCCTTCACTTTTTCACCTTCATGAGCACTTAGTTTAACATTTACTTCTAATGGATTTGAAATGGGTTTGCAATCACACAAGCCAAACTTCTTCAAAAGATCTAGAATGTATTTTCTTTGCATCAAGTATATACCTTCCTCTTTATATAGTACTTCAATCCCAACGAAGTACCTTAAAATCCCTAAATCTGAGATTTTAAACTCACATCCAAGCTTCCTCTTTATGCCCTTGATGTTGGCTTCATCATCCCGTGTAATGATCAAATCATCAACATATATACAAATGAAAACAATTTTGCTACCTTCCTTTTTCACAAAGAGTAATGGGTCTACGTGATTGTGATTGTATCCACATTTTACCAAGTAGTCCAAAAGTCTTTGGTTCCAAGCTCTTGGGGCTTGCTTGAGTCCATAAAGAGCCTTCTTTAGCTTGCATACATGAAGACTACCTCTTCAAGCTCTCCATTTAGGAAAGCATTCTTCACATCCAACTGGTACATCTTCCAACCTTTCAAGGTTGAAATTGCAATCAAACTTCTGGTGGTGGACATCTTAGCTATTGGACTAGATGTTTCCTTAAAGTCTATGCCATAGGTTTGAGCAAAACCTTTGGCAACCCGCTGTCGGAGAGAATTCTCTCTCCTCAACTTGATGAAGACTTTGCAGGTGATAAGCATAAAAGGCTATATCGGATGAGTCAACCCAAAGTGGATGATTCTTGGATGTTGCACGAGATTACCAATGCAGATGAAGTGAACAATAGGGTTTTGATATTTACTACAACGGATGGTCGAAAATTCTATTATGAAAACCCATCGAATGATTTATGCTAACATTTATGATAAGTTTTCTTATCCATTTATCGTCACCCAATGATGGTATATGAGTCAAAAGATTGTTTTTTGAGTGAACTCTAAGTGTAGAGTTTATAGGTGAACGACAGCGTGCTGTTGTGACGGACAATCATTGGATGCTATTTTTGTCGAGACTCCTCTATCATCAAATGAAAAGAGAGGCATATACAAAAAGTAGCATATGGAGAGATTGCTGATTGGAGGGGACGCAAGGGCATCCATCGTTTCCTCTCTCTTAATCTGGTATAGGCCTGCATGGGAAAAAAGACGACCAGTGGGGGAAAAAGGAGAGGAAGGGAGCGCGCACTCGGGGAGGGACGCGCCATGCAGATGGGAGGGCACGGAGTCATTTATCGACTGTGGAAGCGTGATTCCAGGATGATATCTGCAGATGCGCATCATCTGGAGGAGGATGCTGAGTCAAATTTGCGCTTAAGAAATTAAGTCGCTGAAAGCTGGAAAGAAGAACTGAGGACGTTGACGGCATCGGAAGAGTGGTTTCAAGGAGGAGAGAAGAAAAACGAATACAACCTTGATGCTGAATAATTGAAACCGATGTTCAGACACTAGTATTGCTGTGTGCGCGCAAGAAGAAGACAACAAAAATCGATGTTCAGAAACTATCATTTTGACAGTACAGAGTAAAGTTAAAGACCAAAACTGAGCAAGAACTCGCTCTGCTTCGAGAGTATGCAGATGTCTGGAACGTGTATGGAATTCTCAACTACCTTCAAGCCCTCATTGAGAAGTCAAACATAATTCAGATTCAAGAGGTATGACTTTCAAGGTGATGGCAGTTATGATAGTCTATAGATGCAGATTAAAGTTTGACTCTTACAGTCTGTTGGCTTGCGAAAATCAATGGAATTGTGCCTACTGAAGTCATCACAGAGATAAAGATTTGCTGAAGGCAAAAGAGGAAGGGATACGTTTCATTTGTTTAACTTGTACTTATGCTGACTGTGCATTATCATGAATTTGTAAGCTCGTATTACTTCCGACTTATGATAACGATTCACTGGTACCCTCCCAACTAAATTTCAGAGAGAGCGGGTCGTCTTTGGCAGAAAACGATGATGGCGAATTCTCCCATCCATCATCACAGTCTGAAGACAAACTAGTTGATAATGCTTCCAAAAGCGATCTTTCTGTAGAGAAAAGACACCCAATTTTGATGAAGAAGGAAGTTCTGGCGGAGGCACTCTCTTTGTCTCTTGGATTGATATGTTCTTCTCAAATTTCTCTCCGATGACATAGACATTCAGTCATGAAGACATGATCTCTGACAAAGCTCTAGATACACGAAATTACCCATCTCTAACAGAAAGCAATTGGTAAATTTATCTGACGTAAGTTGAAGGATTTTTTTTTTTTCTGGAACTGCGCTACCCTGATCTGGATATGTGCTGTTGTGGGAAGGCCAACTTCAAGGTACATCGATCTGCATATGTATAAGTTAACATAGTTGACAGAACGTTTTATTATCTCCTATGCTATGAATGTTCTATATAAATGTACGGATAAAGGCATAGATGATTGTTTTATGCGCTTTCGACGATTTGATGGGTGGATCGTCTGAGTATTGTCCCACTCAGTGACACATCACAGCTAATGTTAGTCATCTTATCAAAGTTTTCCTACACCGATTCCTTCGTGAATATGAATTGGGTTTCATTCAATCCTGACAGTTTTATTCTGCAACTTCATTCCGGAAGAAAGGAAGACATGAACGATGTAGCTATTCTATTACCGATGAACTGTAATAACTTAGCTTAACGCAACCAAGATTCTATGCATTTTTGATATGTGTAAGTGAACGAATTATTTGTGAAGGAAGATCAAGTATGATTTAAAAAAGAAGGTATAAAGAGTTTGGTAGGAAGGAACGTATGGATCCATTCATTTTAAACTAAAACTATAGCTCAAAACCTGAAAACAGTGAACTAATGAAGGTAAATATTTGTGATCAAAGTTTGCTGAACATTTGTCACCCAAGGTTCATAAGCACTATGATGAATTGAATTTACTAATTTTCTCTTGGAATTCTGTTTAGTCACCTGAGCTTGCGTAAAGCACCCGGCGTGCGCCGTATTACCGGCGATCGCCCTGATCCACCGACCGTCGCTTTCGCGCCGACATCTGGTGAACCCGACGTGAAGAAGCGGCATAGCAGCTCAGGGACGTTTGCTACAAAGAATATGTGTATAGTATATATATACCTTGTGACATAGTTTTGAGTGATCAATAGATAGAGCTGTCATCATGGACCCTTACCTCATAGAAAAAAGAGTATGGAAATTGATTGATGACCTCAAAATAGAGAAGAAAGAGTTTTGTGGTAAAGATGTTACTAGGTATATCAAGGAGTACGAAAATTTAGCGTATCAATATGGCATACCTAGGGATAGTTGGGTTTCCACCTTTAGGCGTATATCAAATGGAGATACCCGAGATAGAATAAGCCTTAGGTTGGGCTCGTCCACTATACCTGGGATATTTTTAAGACCCAATTGTGACAAGAATTTTGTTTCGAGGATTCAATAAAAAGCAATCATGAAACGTTTCAAGCTTGGGTAAATACATCTAAACAAAAAGAGAACTTAATTGAGGGTTTTCAAGAGTTTGAAGAACAGTTTAGTGACTTACCGGAGCAAGAACAAACTTATCTAGAGCCTTATAAAGTTATAAATTTTTTAACTATCCTTGATTACTCAATTCGAAAAGACCTAGAGCCTCTTTTAGAAGAACACAATACCTCAAATGGCCTGACCAATGATTGGACATATGTGCAAAAGCAAGTTCATCGACTTGCTCTTAGATATGAACGCCAAAACCTCAAATATTTTCCTCTTTCTAAAAGCAACGATTTAGATTGTACTTATCAAAAGATAAATGAAGAAAACAAATTTGAAATTACAAACAATGAATTAGATGATGCTACACCAATGATGAATGATGAAAACCAAATTACAATTTCAGAACACAAAACATTAAACAAACATGAGTGTGAATATGAGAAACCTTTGTTTGATTCTTCTAAAAGTCTTCCCAAATTATTCATTGAAGAAGTGAGTGATGTAAGTGGTAAAGAAATCCCACTCATCACAATAGCTTCTCCTAAAATTATTACTCACATTGATACTCCCTATAAGGAAGAACAATATGACAAAAATATAAACAATGATACTTATACATTTGAAAAATATGAATTGAAGGGTTTCAATATAAATGAACACCTGTTTTGCCTTAATGATGTTAATATTGGTTTTTCTAATCAAATTTTTGAGTGTTTTGATGCAGGACAAGCAAGAATGGAGGATTTAATATTTCAGTGGAATATCATGAAAACTACCAAGTTTGACTTAATATTGCTTTGGTTTTTACACATGGACTATCGAGAAGTATTATCTTGGATTGCTACCTTTTGTATAAGTTTGCTAATAATTATGTTTCTCACAAGATTTTTGAGTTGAGTTATTTTTCAGGATTAGCATGAAGATTGGGAGCTGATTGATGAACCAAGATTTTCTTCAAAAATAGACTATGAGTAATTTTTAGTTCCATTTTTGCACCATTTTTCTTTAAGCTTGCATTTAAAGTATGCATCATATTATGTAAAAACACATATTGAGTTTTGCTCTTAGGTGCACGACCAGTTGCACAACAAACAGAATTGTAATCGCATGATGTTATCAAATGAGTTTATATGGTGAGTGGAACGCCTCTACATCGACAACCAATTACCCTATCTATGCACCATTTATTTTTTTTTATGCATCAAAAGTATGCATAGTAGGGTCACACTACATGACCATACATCTAGTCACGATCGGATCTATACCCATGCACATATGAGGGACTGTAAGGATGAATGTATAATCACATTGATATGTATGTGAGTGAGTGCACAAGCCTCACCATCAAAAGCCATTCTCTTTATTGATTGCACCATTAATTTTAAACATGCATATTCAAAGTGTGCATATAAATAGGGCTAATTACACAGCCATGCATCAGGCACATTGATTTTAAAACACATGCACATATTATGCTATGGAATTGATTTTTATTATTAAGCAGAAAACAGGTCTTTGTTTGGCGCATCGGGAGGATGCACAGGTTTGGTGGGGGTGAATGTCGGAGAGAATTCTCTCTCCTCAACTTGATGAAGACTTTGCAGGTGATAAGCATAAAAGGCTATATCGGATGAGTCAACCCAAAGTGGATGATTCTTGGATGTTGCACGAGATTACCAATGCAGATGAAGTGAACAATAGGGTTTTGATATTTACTACAATGGATGGTCGAAAATTCTATTATGAAAACCCATCGAATGATTTATGCTAACATTTATGATAAGTTTTCTTATCCATTTATCGTCACCCAATGATGGTATATGAGTCAAAAGATTGTTTTGAGTGAACTCTAAGTGTAGAGTTTATAGGTGAACGACAGCGTGCTGTTGTGACGGACAATCATTGGATGCTATTTTTGTCGAGACTCCTCTATCATCAAATGAAAAGAGAGGCATATACAAAAAGTAGCGTATGGAGAGATTGCTGATTGGAGGGGACGCAAGGGCATCCATCGTTTCCTCTCTCTTAATCTGGTATAGGCCTGCATGGGAAAAAAGACGACCAGTGGGGGAAAAAGGAGAGGAAGGGAGCGCGCACTCACAGAAATCGATGTTCAGAAACTATCATTTTGACAGTACAGAGTAAAGTTAAAGACCAAAACTGAGCAAGAACTCGCTCTGCTTCGAGAGTATGCAGATGTCTGGAACGTGTATGGAATTCCCAACTACCTTCAGGCCCTCATTGAGAAGTCAAACATAATTCAGATTCTAGAGGTATGACTTTCAAGGTGATGGCAGTTATGATAGTCTATAGATGCAGATTGAAGTTTGACTCTTACAGTCTGTTGGCTTGCGAAAATCAATGGAACTGTGCCTACTGAAGTCATGACAGAGATAAAGATTTGCTGAAGGCAAAAGAGGAAGGGATACATTTCATTTGTTTAACTTGTACTTATGCTGACTGTGCATTATCATGAATTTGTAAGCTTGTATTACTTCCGACTTATGATAACGATTCACTGGTACCCTCCCAACTAAATTTCAGAGAGAGCGGGTCGTCTTTGGCAGAAAACGATGACGACAAATTCTCCCATCCATCATCACAGTCTGAAGACAAACTAGTTGATAATGCTTCCAAAAGCGATCTTTCTGTAGAGAAAAGACACCCAATTTTGATGAAGAAGGAAGTTCTGGCGGAGGCACTCTCTCTGTCTCTTGGATTGATATGCTCTTCTCAGATTTCACTCCGATGGCATAGACATTCAGTCATGAAGACATGATCTCTGACAAAGCTCTAGATACACGAAATTACCCATCTCTAACAGAAAGCAATTCATAAATTTATCTGACGTAAGTTGAAGGATTTTTTTTTTTTTCTGGAACTGCACTACCCTGATCTGGATATGTGCTGTTGTGGGAAGGCCAACTTCAAGGTACATCGATCTGCATATGTATAAGTTAACATAGTTGACAGAACGTTTTATTATCTCATATGCTATGACTGTTCTATATAAATGTACGGATAAAGGCATAGATGACTGTTTTATGTGCTTTCGATGATTTGATGGGTGGATCGTCTGAGTATTGTCCCACTCAGTGACACATCACAGCTAATGTTAGTCATCTTATCAAAGTTTTTCTACACAGATTCCTTCGTGAATATGAATTGGGTTTCATTCAATCCTGACAGTTTTATTCTGCAGCTTCATTCCGGAAGAAAGGAAGACATGAACGATGTAGCTATTCTATTACCGATGAACTGTAATAACTTAGCTTAACGCAACCAAGATTCTATGCGTTTTTGATATGTGTAAGTGAACGAATTATTTAGGAAGGAAGATCAAGTATGATTTAAAAAAGAAGGTATAAAGAGTTTGGTAGGAAGGAACGTATGGATCCATTCATTTTAAACTAAAACTATAGCTCAAAACCTGAAAACAGTGAACTAATGAAGGCAAATATTTGTGATCAAAGTTTGCTGAACATTTGTCACCCAAGGTTCATAAGCACTATGATGAATTGAATTTACTAATTTTCTCTTGGAATTCTGTTTAGTCACCTGAGCTTGCGTAAAGCACCCGGCGTGCGCCGTATTACCGGCGGTCGCCCTGATCCACCGACCGTCGCTTTCGCGCCGACACCGCCTTGCTTTATACCTAGAGATGCTCCCATCTGCATGCCTCTTTACCTTGTACACCCATTTGTTGCCAATGACTTTCATGTCCTTTGTTCTTGGCACCAATGACCACGTATCATTTTCTTAAAGTGTCTTGACTTCCTCCTCCATGGCTTCAATCCATTCCCTATGCTTATTCTTGAAGATCAAGGTCAATGACAAAGCGTGGAAGTGCATCAAGGAAGTGGACACACAAGAAGAAGGAGCATATAGGGAGCTCCAAGAAGCACATGTCGAATTTTTAGAAGAAATTCCTATAAAGATAGTGATTTTTATCACTAAAAACCATTGTAAATACCATTTTCTATTTTTGTAACTCCATTTTGTTCAAGCCAAGGAGTCCTCGAGCTTGAGGAGTATTAGAACTATCATCCTACCAATTTTCATAATTTTTAGACTCCATTTGAGCCCCCAAATAAGCCCTAGAACCTATTTTTTAACTAGGCCGGACACTAGGTCTGGACAGGGCCAAAACCACTCAAAAAACTATAAAAAGGGCTGGAGAGCTCATTTTTGAGGTTAGCTTGTGGTAGATTTCAGCTTTGTCAGAGAACTGCTTTGCAATCAAAGTCCTTCCATTGTTCCACTCTTTGCTCTTACTTTGTGCACATGTGTGTGTATGTGTGTGCATGCTTGTGTGCTTTCACTCACGCACTTGTGCCATCACTTGCTCACGGTCTTCATACCGGTCCTCACGTCTCCACGGATTGACATTTATGAGGTGTATCTCCCCACGTTGGTACTTGCCATTGTGCTAGAGTGACGCCAAATTTGGCGTCGTTGCCGGGGAGAGAGCTTGGAGGACGAACGTGTGATGGTAAGACGTAGAGTAGCGATGTTGGAAGGTAAAAACATCACCATTTTCAGTTCAATTTCTGAGTCTTTCTCCTTCTTCATCTTCATCATCATCACCATCTTCTCCCACCTTCATATTCTCTGATTTTTCCCATTTCCGACTGTATCTTCACCTCGTTTTTCTCTTGTGGCTATGAGAAAGAAGCGCAAAGGGTGTTCAGAGCTGAAGCGCTGAAGAAATAACCTTGAAATCCACCTCAAACGTGAAGAATCTAAGCGACGGTATCACGGCATGAGAGGAACAGCGTCTGGTATTGTGAGTGTCGTATCACAAGTTTGGAGGGTGGTTTTGCATCTACAGGCTGATAGGAGTGACAAGGAGAACCTAAGGTACACATAATTGCAAAAAATTTTGAATTTGGGTGTCAAAGACTCCAAGTATCGTGTCTAGTTGAGTTTTGGTATCGCGATACCAGAACTCCCGTGTATCGCGATACTTGTCGAGGTATAGTATCATGCATATCCACTTGAGGTATCGCGATACCATTCTGGTATCGTATCATCAAGTGCTGGTATCGTGATCGCGGTCACCCTGGTGGTATCGTATCGTACACCTTATGGTATCGTATCGTCGACAGCAGTATCGTATCGCGCGTGACAATGGTATCGTATCGCCACTTGCATAAGTATCGTATCGTGTGCAAAGTTGGCATCATATCGCCTACTCGGTATCGTATCGCCTCCTGTTTTGGTATCGTATCGTCCGGTCCTTTAGTGTCGTATCGTCCGGTCCTTTAGTATCGTATCGTGCAAAGAGTCAGTATCGTATCGTCTGATTTTTGGTATCGTATCGTGTCAGGTCAAGTGGTATCGTATCGTTTACAGATTGGTATCGTATCGTGAGGTTGGTATCATATCGTGCAACTCAAAGGTATCGTATCGTGACCATTTCCAGTATCGTATCGTGGAAGTTGGTATCACGATCGCAGTCATCCCGGTGGTATCATATCATCTAGGTGGTATCGTCTAAAGTGGTATCGTGTAAGACAAAGGTATCGTATCATGAAAATCTCGTATCGTATCGCCTGTTCTGAGCTCCCAAAGAGATCTTGTTTCCCTGTTTTAACCCCCAAAACCCTGAACTGGCATAACTTTCTCATCCGAAATCCGTTTGCTTTGATTTTGGGTTTGTTGGAAAGCTCATGGGGAATACTACCAAAACTTCCACTGGTTATAGTAAAAATAATAAGACGATTATTAGATAGAGTATTTTGAAGTTCACCCTCAGGTGGATTAGGAAACCAAGGAGCCCCAAAGGATTTTGTGCAATACTAGGGGAAATATTGGACTTATAGACAAATCTTATGAACCTAAGATCTGGTAGACACCTAGGTAAGAATAGACAAAGCATTAGATCATCTGAGGACAGTGTCAACCATACAACTAAGTCTTGGGCACAACAACTAAGTGGTTATCCCTACACACTAAGTTCAGACACCAGTGAACCAAAAATGTCCTTTAGCATGGGAAAACCCACACATACCTTAGGTACTGCCTATTTACAAACACCAGAAGGTCCCTATAAAACACAATTGGAGTATATCAGGACGAACCAATTAGGAGCACGCATCTATGAGGATGGCCTAAGACGATCAGTGGTCCAACTCAAAAATCCAGATCAACCCTTTGGACTTGAACACCCAGTGGTCAAGTTCGAAGAGGGTGCATACATTGATAAGGAAGGAACCATGTATGTGGTTACCAGCCTACCAGATAGGACAGATGAGTTGGGAAATATCATTCCTGAGAACGAGCTAGGAGACCTAGAGAAAGGAGACCTAGGACAAGAACCCAAGACTCCTAGAGGAAAATTTGTTTTGACCAGAGTGATCACTCCAGAATGGATTCCGCAAGACAACAAAAGCATAGAACTATTCTTAAATAGAGAAATAGAGGAAGCTTTTTGGAGATTCAAGCCAGATCAACCTAACCCAATAGTCACCATCTATGAGTTCAAGGATCCGGAGACACTAGGGAAAGTTGTCTATCTAGATCACATCTCAAAGAAACTATTCTTGGTAACAGAGCACGATAGGCATGCATACACTTGGCAAGGTGAATTAGTTTTCCCTCCACTAAGATCTAGTGTTTCCCATGGTCTCCAAGGAGCAGGATCATCCAAGGCTCATGAAACCTAGAGGGAAAGAACTAGAAAGAGACCTGAGGTAAGCTTTGCACATGTGGGTAGGGACCAATCAGGACATGAAGGTGAACGACCTGAAAGGGAGAGACATAGAGCACATGGGCATCAAAGAGATGAACATGATTTTCCATTGCCTAGACCCCGAGAGCACTCAAGAACTCTTAGACTATCTCAAGTGGTTAAGGCAATGAAGAACTATTTTGATGGGTTCAGAGACCCTTATGATCATGTGGCCAAGTTCAAACAAGTGTTAAGAGCTGAACAGGTTGAGGACTTGTTCACCTAGTTTGAGGCATTTGGTTTGACTCTCAAGGGTATTGCCTTAGCTTGGTTTCAACCCCTCAATAGTTGCAACTACCGAGAGATAGGTCAATTGCTAGAAGAGTTCATTGTAGAAGGTGAACGACCTGAAAGGGAGAGACATAGAGCACATAGGCATCAAAGAGATGAACATGATTTTCCATTGCCTAGACCCCGAGAGCACTCAAGAACTCTTAGACTATCTCAAGTGGTTAAGGCAATGAAGAACTATTTTGATGGGTTCAGAGACCCTTATGATCATGTGGCCAAGTTCAAACAAGTGTTAAGAGCTGAACAGGTTGAGGACTTGTTCACCTAGTTTGAGGCATTTGGTTTGACTCTCAAGGGTATTGCCTTAGCTTGGTTTCAACCCCTCAATAGTTGCAACTACCGAGAGATAGGTCAATTGCTAGAAGAGTTCATTGTAGAATTTTCCAAGAGTGGTATTAGGCATAATACATCATCCTTGATCCATAGCTTGAAGCAGACACCCCAAGAAACAGTGCGACTTGCAGGAAGATGGTTCAGACAGTACTTAGAAAGATGCCCTGGGCCAGAATTACCCACAGCAGCCAAACAAGTGGCCTTGTTTTTAGACAGCTTACTAAGCACAAAGTTAAGATCATACGTGTACTTGAAAGAGCCTAGATCCATAGAAGAGTGTGTGCGAATATGTATTGCCATAGAAGACAACTTGGGTGAGGAGTTAGGACTGTCCAAACTCTATAAGGACTCTGACAGTTCTACTAGTCATACCTCTAGAACCTCCATTGAGATAGATGAGATAGTTGAGCAGGTTGCCAAAAAGCTAGGAGTTCAAAACAGACAAATGCCAAGGGATGTTATACATGTGGAGGAGACCACATGGCTAATGTGTACCCAATGATGACTAAACCCCAAGGAAACCCTAATGCTCTATATTGCACCATTGAGAGGAAATACACGAACCATACGGCTCAAGATTGTCCCTATAACAGGCAGGTTGTTAGACAAAATTATCAGCAACCTTACCAGCAGGGTAGGTATCAGAATCAATACCAACAGCCATATTATAGGCCACAACAGCAATATCAGGCACCATACAGGCCACAACCCGTCCTAGGAAACCAACCACCAACTCTTGCCAATGTGATCCCAGTTAAGTATACAATGATGAAAGAGAAAAAAGTGGCAGAAGCATAGTGTCTTCACAAGCTATAACTTGACTCATGTAAGCATAGTGTCTTGCAATGAATGAATCATAAGTTAACCTTTGAACAGGGTAATTAACCCTATTGGATGACCTTATCTCACCATTAGGTGGTAGGAATCTCCTCCTCCTTGGTTTAGATGCTTCAAATCCTGGAGTTTCTAATTTTTCCATATCTTCGTCACTTGTAGATTCCATGTCTACCCATCGATGGTCTTTGTCATTTGCCTTTTCCTTTCCTTTGCTACTTCATTCACTTGAATGAGCTTCATTCCTTGTCCTTCCATGCCAAGCTGATGTAGTAATCTCCTATAATGGTGTGCTTGAAGTGGTTGGACCACTCATCTCCATGCTTTGTTGTTGCTCTTTGAACTTCTTCTCGGCTTCATATGCATCATCAAACTGTAACACATCTTTGCTACCATACCAAGGTAGCAACTCATCAAATGTTACATCCCAGACACCTTAAGCTCTTTGGTGCAAGGATTATAGCATCTAAAACCATTTTGCTCTGAAGAATATCCAAGAAATATACACCTATCAGCCTTTAAGTCTAGCTTGTGTCTCAATTCTTGAGGTATGTGAACATAACACACACAACCAAATAATTTGAGATGTGAAAGGTTGGGTTTCTTACCACACCAAGCTTCATAAGGTGTAACTCCATGTACTCCTAAGGTTGGACAGCTATTCATAATGTATATGGTTTTATTTATTGCATCGGCCCAATAAGAGTTAGGAGCATTCATTTCATTTAACAAAGCTCTAGCCACTTCTGCTATGTACCTATTCTTCCTCTCTGCCACCCCATTTTGTTGAGATGTATACCTGCAAGTGAATTGCCTTTTGATGCCATGGTCATATAGAAAATTTGAAACTTCATTTGAAAAATACTCTCCCCCTCCATCCGATCTGAGAGTCTTTATATACTTCCCTGTTTCCTCCTCCACTAGGTTCTTGAACCTCTTGAAGTGGTAAAACACCTCTGACTTTGACTTCATGCAATACATCCAAACAAATCTTGAATGATCATCTATAAATGTGACAAAATATCTATTACCTCCAATGGATTTCTCCCTTGTAGGTCCCCATACATTTGTGTGTATGAGATTCAACACTTCATTGCTCACATGTGCTCCCTTCTTGAATGGCAATCTGTTTTGTTTCCCTAATTGCCAAGCATGGCACAAATGTTGCATATTCTCATATCTAAGATCATGTAGACCACTCACCAAGCCCTTCTTTTGCATGTCCTTCATCCTTTTTAAGTTTATGTGTCCAATTCTTTTATGCCATAAGTCACTTTTTGCAATCTGTTTATTTCCAATTGACAAGTAGACAGTGTGAGGGGTTGATGGCTTTACCTCCATGGTGAAGAGTCTTCATTGCTTCTTTCCTTTTGCTATGAGCTTGTAGTCCTACATGGGGTCTTCAACAAAACATCCTTGATTATTGAACCTCACCTCATAACCTCTTTCAACCATTTGACCTACCGAAACCAAGTTTTCTGTGATGATTGGCACATGCAACACATCCTTCAACACCTTGGAGCTTTGAGATCCATTCAATGCAACATCTCCCACATGTGTAATCTTTTGCTCAGTTTCATCCCCTGTCTCTACATGTCCTTGAGTGATGCGTGGATGTAAATTAAAGAAAACATCTTTATTGCAACTCATATGGTTGCTACAACCACTATCATTGTACCATGTAAAATCTGAATTGACTCTCTCACTTGAACCATACATCATAAGCAAGTTCTCATTTTTTGAATTTGCTGAAGTACTAGCATAATTACCTTGGTTCCTTTTGTATCCTTGATTGTGTCCTCCTTTGGACCAACAATATCTTGCATAATGGCCCAATTTTCCACAATTGTAGCATTCTCCATTGGATGCTTCTCTTCCATGTGATCTTCTTCCTCTTCCTCTACTCCTTCCTCTTCCTCTTGATCCATAGCTTTGGTTGGAGCCTTCTTGGTTGCTTGAGCTTGAGCTTGACTTCCTCTCCCTCTACCTTGGGAGTTTTGTCCACCTCTTTTGCCTTTGCCTCTACCTGCATAGAAACATTGGGCTTGGCCTTTGATTATGAACCTCCTTGGTTCATCTCCTCGGTCACCATCAATGTGACTAACTGATCAAATTCTGGTAGAGAATGCCTCACATAAAATGATGTGGTGAATGCTTTCCACCTTTCATCCTCTCTCAAGCCATTGAGAGTGTGTGCGACAAGATCATCATCTTCGATTGGGCTCCCAATTGAGCCTAGAGCATCTCCAAGCTCCTTAACCTTCAAAATGTACTCATTTACGTTAGTACTTGGTTATTTCCTAAGATTATTCAGCTCATTCTTGAGCTGAATCTTCCTTGCCTTGGTTGATGAAGAGTACAATCTCTCCAAGGTTTCCCAAACCTTCTTGGATGTGTCCAAGTCTTGCATATGCCCTATCATGCTATTGCTTATGTGTTCGGATAGAATTAATATGACTATCCTATCCCTTTCTATCCATTCATTAAGTGCCTTGACCTAACCTTGAAGTGCTGGATCATGTACATGAGGCATTGGCTCCATGCCGCTCACTAATCCCTACAATCCTTTGCCCATGAGGTAGTTGCTAACTCTAAATTTCCATGGTTGATAATTTCCTTTCCCTAACTTCTCTATTTGTGCATTATACTCAACCATATTGAGCTCTAAGATGCTCTTCTAGCTTCTCCTCAAGTGCTTGTATGCTTTAGAAGGTGTTGATATTACCTTTTGATAGCTTCTCCCTTGCTAACCTTCGACTAGTTGAGATCTCGATCGACGTAGCCCCCTTTTGATGTCTTCTTGCTTTGATAAGTCCTTCTTGTGCTTCCATGAGTTGTCTTGATCCCTTCAAGTCTTCAATATGATGTCATTGATGTCTCCAAGCCTCCAAAATGGCTCTGATACCACTTATGGGGGATGATTCTAACACCCTAATGCAAAAATGGAAGATGGCTACCCTCCACTAGGTCCACAAAGCAGTGATATATGCTCACTATTCTAAACTTTTCTCTGCACCAGTATAGAGACTTAAAATGAAATTTTGTAGACTTATAGTAGACTTATAAGAGCTACCCAATAAGCTTTAAATCATCCCAAGTGAAAATTCCAGTTGGGAGAACCACCCTCTACAAAACAGGCTACTTGTTTGCAACACTCTCTGCCTATGTGCAGAGATATACCTTCACAAAGTTGGCAATTTCTCACAGCTCACTCAATCAAATAACTTGAAACTTTGGCAAAGTTCAGGGCACTATATGAGAAACAAATGAGTCTTGAAATCAATGCAAATGAGTACAATGAGAGAGCAAAAAATGATATGCAATCTAGTACAATCAGATTTGGAAAAGCCTAAGTACACCTCTAGATAGAGAGGAGCAAGATCATGAGAAAATTAGGTAAGCAAGCAAGGGGGCTGCTTGCTGGAGTTTATGACTTCACTAAACTAAGTGGGAAACTCGTGAAATGCATATAATTGAAGAAAAAAGGTGGGATGATGCTTATATAGAGTTTTACTTTTCCTAGAATCTAGCTAACCACCTAGCAATCAGTGTAGGTGCACTTTTTGGTGGCTGATTTGAAGATATTTGAATTTGATTGAGTTTGGTGCGTGATGTCATCCAAAAGGAAAATATGTGTTATGAGGAGCTCAGAGATTCCCCTTCACTAGTATCAAAGCAATTTTGCATGCATCGGTTGTTGCCAATATGTACAATTCTCTCGAAACCTCCAACCTGTGGAACATCTCAACAACTACAAGGCTTGTGACCAAGGTATATCCGAGTCACCAAAGTCACCATTGGCTACATGCAAGGTAGGACCTCAACAATCAAGGAAGAGAGAGGTTCATGATACTTCCCAAGAGGCCACCCATCCTAGTATCATTCTCCTTGAAGCTTGCTTAACCAACAATTTCTTGCCACTAATATGCACTCATGTGGTGTTTGAGGAAGTGGAAAGAGTAAGGTTGACATTACCTTGAGCATGTTTTGGACCCTCAAGGCTTCATTCTTTGCTTTCAAAGCATGTTCTGAAGCATTTTTAGAGTGATTCTTGGAACCATCTTGGAGTACTTTCATGCACAGTTCTCTTTATACAAGTTCAAGAACCTCAAGAAGAGTTTCCTTTGTGCTTCTCCAACAACAAATATTCAGTTTTGGGGCTGTGTTTTCAGCCACACTAGTGAATTCACAGGTTTCTTCAAAAACTTCCAATTGTGCTAGGGATAGCCACCGGAAGTTTATGCAAGTTTTTTGGGTCTAAAGAACAGAGTTGACAAACACTTGAAGGTGTTGTTGGCTAGTGTTTGGGTTGTAAATTCAACCTTTTTAGTGCCATTTTATTGCATATACTAAAAACATACACACTATGTATGCTTTTGTGATACCATTCATGTACGCTCATGTTATCATTGATATGGCAGTTATGTTTGTTGCATAGCCTCACCATAGGAAATGTATGCTAGTGGATTCATAAGTGCTCAATAAGCCTATCTAGCTTCTTTCAGCTAAGTGGTTATATGCAATGACATCAATGATTCATTATGCAGATATACATGTCAATAATCATAATTTTATGAGCTTTCTACATTTGTCATATGCTCATTTTGCAGAGGAAACTCTAACAAAATTTTTCCAGATATCAGATTTTCAACTATATAGTGGTTAACTTTACTCCTTGAGAAACTTATTAGTGTGAGCACATACATTCTCACATAATCTCTTTATTTGATCATTGTTGTTCATTGATCCATTTTTCTAGGGGAACTCTGCAAAAATTTTGCCTAAATTTGGCACTTAGTCATCTTTTTTAAGCCTTAATGGTGTTTGAACTATTCTAGCTCCATTATCATCCAACTCAATTCTCTATCATCATGGAATGAGAGATCTCAAGCACATATGGTGGATCAGGGTCTAGTACAAGAAGAGAAATGGACCAAGGAGAAGGGTAATTCCCCTCCTATTCATGAACAACAAGAAGACGAAAGGATAGATTTTGAATCTAATACCTTAGAAGAACTGCCTCAATTTCTAGGCCCATGGGAATCTGAATCTCTTCATATCAGAGCTCCCACAATACTGGTCAGACATGAAGACTCAGTGGTCCCAAGGAACACTGATGTCGTGAAGAACACTAAGGTTCAGTGTCATCTCACTGTAGAAGAGCTGCTCAAAGCAAAACCTGAGCTATGGAATCATGTGAAGGATCAGGTTCCAGAACTTGATTCCAATATGCAAAAAGCAGGCTCTAAACAGAAAGTTCCAGAGATACCTCTAGACAAAATAGGAGACATGTGTGAGGGAGAAGGTAATACTTATTTTCCAATCACCTACCAAGGTTACACAACCAACGCAATCATAGATTCAGGTGCGGGTGTTGCTATTGCAACCACCTCCTTGTGGAAGCGATGGGGCAAACCCACATTAAGACCAACTAGAATGAAGCTTCAAATGGTTGACGGTCATTTTGAAAGACCTCTAGGACTGCTCGAAGGAATCATTGTTTGAAGTACCAGAAAACTTCAAGAAATATGAAGTTGACGACCGCAAAATTTTGCTACGAATGCCTAAGAGAGAGGCCATCATAGGAGAATCATATGATAATAAAGAAAAGACCAAGAAAATTGTAGTGACCATTGAAGAGAATGAAGAGACATGCACATATATAGGAGATGACTTTAAGTGCAAGAGAAGAAATGGAGCTCGTAGCTCTATTAAGGGAATATAGGGATGTGTTTGCATGGCACTATAGAGACTTGAAAGGGGTAGATCCAAGAATTTGCTCTCATACTATCCCCATGACTGTTGATGCCAAGCCCATCAAACAGAAGCCCTACACATATAATGATACATATGCAACCAAAATAAAAGAAGAAATTGATAGGTTGATTGAAGCTGGATTCATCTATGAGATTGAGCATACTGAATGGGTGTCCCCCATTGTAGTGGTGCCCAAGAAGAACGGGAAGTTGCGAGTGTGTATTAACCTTAAAAAAGTTAATGCTGCTATGATCAGAGATAGTTATCCACTTCCAATCACGGAACACCTATTGGAGCGTGTTGCAGGCAAGGAAGTTTATAGCTTCCTTGATGGATTTTTAGGTTACAATCAAGTAGCCATTGCCCCAGAAGATCAACACAAAACAGCTTTTGCCACAGAGTGGGGAATCTTTGCATTTCGTGTGATGCCATTTGGGCTCACCAATGCACCTGCAACATTCCAAAGGCTCATGTGTCATGTCTTCAAAGAGTTCTTGCGAAAGAGCCTAGAAGTGTATGTGGATGATCTATGTGCTCATTCCCAAGAAAGAAGATTTCGCATCCCTGAGCTCAGACAAATCTTCAACAAGTGTAGAGAATATCGAGTGTGTCTGAACCCAGAAAAGTGTGTGTTCATGGTGCATCAAGGTAAAATCTTAGGTCATATTGTTTCTAAGAATGGAATCTCAACAGATGAAGATAAGGTACGAGCCATAGCGGAGTTGCCAAGGCCAAGGAATGTTAAAGAGGTACAAGCCTTTATAGGCCATTGTGGATATTACCGTAGGTTTATCCACATGTACGCGATCATGGCTAGACCCCTTTATGCCTTATTGTCTAATTTTGAGTGGAACGACGAATGCGAGAATTCTTTCAATGAACTGAAGAAACGTTTGTGCACAGCACCAATACTGACCACTCTTGATTGGAATAAACCATTCCATGTCCATGTGGATGCATCCAATCACGCCATAGGATGTGTGCTAGCACAACCCATAGGTGAAGGAAACCTAGATTTGCCGATAGCATATGCTAGTAGGCAATTAAATGCGGTTGAACGAAACTATACGACAACCGAGAGAGAAGGCTTAGGCATGGTATATGCTGTGAAAAAGTTTAGACACTACTTATTGGCCAACAAGTTCAAGTTTTTTATTGATCATCAAGCCTTATTGTATTTGGTCAATAAACCTTGCAATACAAGACGCTTAGTAAGATGGTTCCTCTTACTAATGGAATACGATTTTGAAGTGGTTGTTAGGAAAGGCAGAACCCATCTCAGGGCAGACCATCTTTCTCGCATCATTTCAGGCGAGTCACCACAAGGAGTGTCCGATGAATTGCCCGATGCTTATCTGTTCAATTTAGAAGTTGTTCCTAAATGGGCAAATAAGTTGGTACCTGTCTTAACCTTTGGACCTGCAAATAAGAACATAAAAACAAACAAAGAAGAAATTATAAAATCCCAAAAATATCAAATATTGGCAGGAAGCATGTATAAACAAGATACAGAGGGTGTATTATCTTGTTGTGTTGAGGACGACGAACATAATAGTTGGTTGCAACAAGCTCATGAAGGAATGTTAGGAAATCACTATTCTATACAACGAACATTGCAGAATCTAAAACGTTTAGGAGTGTATTGGCCTAGCATGGACAAAGAAATACAGGAATGGATCAAGAATTGTCCAGTGTGTCAGCAAAAACCCCCAGTGGAGCATGCGACCCTTTATCAAGTGTCATTATTCCAGATTGGAGCACTCCATTGGTAGAATTTATGAGATTGGGAAGATTACCCCAAGAGGCTAGTCTAGCAAGAAGACGAAGCATGGAACAAGAAGCTCAAGGCTATGCCTTAGTAGGAAACAACCTATACCAAATAGGCAAAGATGGTTACTTAAGACTGTGCATTCATGAATCAGACTATTTAAAGGTCTTAGAGACTGCACACAGTGGTGTTGCAGGTGGACATTCTGGTCCTGACCGAGTGATCAAGACCATTCTATTCTCAGGACTTTGGTGGCCCACTCTCCATATGGATGCACATACCTATGTGAAGAAATGTGACACATGCCAACGTGCACGATATCCTATCAGAAAAGACGAGATGCCTTTGAGGCCCATGATGGGAGGTCGTGCATTCTCAAAGTGGGGTATAGACTTTGTAGGTCCTATTAATCCCCCAGCTAGAAACTCGCATGCAGAGTACATTATTGTAGCCACAGACTACCTTACCAAGTGGGTAGAAGTCAAAGCCACAACAAAGAATCATGCTCAGACAACGGCAAAGTTCTTATTTGAGAATGTGTTCACGAGATATGGGTTACCAATAGAACTAGTAAGCGATAGAGGCACATATGAGCTTTTGGAGACTGTTCTTGGGACTGATCATGAGCCTCAAGAAAGACATGACCCAAATAATCTTGGTCAAATGATTCCTCCTTATGCTAATCTTCTACGTGCTTGGAAATGTAGAAATACAGATGCACTCTGTGCTCTAGTTACAAGTACTTCTCATAGTGTTCTGACTCTCATTCAGCAAACTACGAAGGCATGTGAAGCATGGAACATATTGAGAAATCAATATGAAACTCATAATCAAACACGGATTCAGAACTTGGAGAATCAGCTTGCAGCAAAATGGTTTGCTAATGGGGAGACTGCAGAGGTGTTTATCACTCACATAAAGAATCTACGAGATCAAATGGCGGGAGCAGGTGTTCAAAAGTCAAGTGATGAGCTAGCTCGACATTGTCTTCGAATCTATCCACCTAAGTTTGATGGTTTGGTAACTGGTCTTAACACTCAAATCAGACCTCAACCACTAACTTTTGAAGAATTTAGTGCCTTCCTTATGGAGGAGGAACTACGGCTCAAGGCAAGGAGTGGTAGTAGCAAAGGAGATGCTGCATTCACAGCAAATGCCAAAGGAGGCAAAACAAACTCTTCAAAAGATGGAGACAAAAAGAAGAATGACAAAAAGAAGTTCAAGGGAGAGTGTTTCCACTGCAAGAAGAAAGGATACATAATCCAAGATTGTCACATCAAGAAGGCAGAAGAGAAGAGTGGTTCTTCAAAAGGTGGTAAGGGTAAGGAGTCTGCCAACACAGCAGAAACAGAGCTTGAGTTATTTGTTATGATAGAGGAGATGTGCTCCTCGACTGAAGATTCAGGAACAGATGACTCATGGGTGTTGGAGAGTGGTGCATCTCGTCACATGACGAGTAGAAAAGACCTTTACAGTTCCTTAAAGCCTCTAAAGGAACCCATCACAGTAAAGGTAGGGAACAATCCAAGATATCCTGTAGAGGGCGAAGGTATAGTTTCTTTCATTAACTCTAATGGTGATATCAGAAAGCTTTCAAATGTGTTGCATGTTCCACAAATAAAACGAAATCTACTTTCAGTAGCTTCTATAATTGATCAAGGTCATCAAGTATCTTTTAGTAAGACAAGAGCTAAGATTATGGACGGTAACAACAACATTGTTGGGACTGGCATAAGGAGGAACAACCTGTATGAGTTGTGTGCTCTTACAGCCACTACAAACGTGGGCACAAGTAAGTTATGGCATGAGAGATTCGGCCGACTATAGTAGGAAGATGTGGGTGTACTTCCTTCACGATAAGGCTCAAGCTTTTGGTAATTTTAAAGAATGGCTTCAGCTTGTTGAAACTGAAACATGGAAGAAGATGAAGAAATTCAGGACAGGCGGTGGTGGTGAGTTCACATCAACAGAGTTTGAAGATTTCTGCAAGAGTAAGGGAATCAAGCATCAACTCACAAGTGGCACATAGTTCTCAACAGAACAGTGTTGCAGAACATCGGAATCGAACCATCATGGAGATGGCAAGGTGCATGTTGAAAGGAAAGGGTTTGCCTAATCAATTTTGGGCAGAGGCTATTAGCACTGCTGTCTACATCTTGAATCGAAGCTACACCAAGGCACTTGATGGAAAGACTCCACAAGAAGCCTACACTGGTAAAAAGCCTTCTGTTTCCCATTTCAAAGTATTTGGAAGTGAATGTTATGTACATGTTCCAGATAAGGAGAGAAACAAGCTTCAACCAAAAAGCATCAAATGTATCTTCTTAGGGTATAGCGAAGATAAGAAGGCTTATAAGCTTTATGACCCTGAGGCTAAGAAGATCATGGCGAGTCGTGATGTGGTGTTTAAGGAGGAGCAACCACATGCAGTGGAGGAGGAAAAGAGAGCTTCCACTTGATCATCAAGTGAAGGGGCAATTCACTATGAACCCGGCCCAAGAGCTATCCCTTCTACACAAGAGAAGCAAGCATCATCTTTAGATGATGAGTCTGAAAGTCACCAACCTGCTGACACCCAAGTGGAAAAGTCATTGCCACATTGGGTGAGGCATCTCTATGATTCTGCAAACCCCATCCCACAGTCACTAGAACAGGTTGTGGATGGATCAAGACGATCACAAAGAATAGAGCAACAGAGACGGGCAAGCGCCCATATTGTAAACACAACCTTGATGGTTGATCTCATTCAGAAGAAGAAGCAAAGGAACAACCAATGTGGAAGAGGCACTCCATGATCCGAATTGGAGGGTTTCCATGCAAACAGAATACAACAATATCATGAAGAATGGAACTTGGGAGCTAGTGGATCGACCCCCTAAGCATAAAGTCATTGGCACCAAGTGAGTCTAGAAGCTAAAGTACAAGGATGATGGTACTATAGAAAAGTATAAGCAAGACTTGTTGCACAGGGCTACTCACAAGTTGAAGGCATTGACTTTTGTGAATCATTTGCCCCGACTGCAAGAATGACTACTATTCGAGTAGTACTAGTTGTGTTTGCACATAAGTGTTGGACAGTCTATCACATGGATGTCAAATCATCGTTCCTGAATGGAGACCTCAAGGAGGAGGTATATGTGTCTCAACCACCAGGGTTTGAGGCTCCGCATTCAGAGAATAAGGTATGTAAGCTGAAGAAGGCATTATATGGGCTAAAACAAGCCCCTAGAGCATGGTATCAGCGGTAGATAAGTATCTCTTGGATCTAGGTTTCAAAAGATGTGCTTCTGATGCTAACTTGTATGTTCTAAAGAGAGGAGGGAAGACAATCGTGCTTGTGCTCTATGTAGATGACCTTGTGATTACAGGAAATGATGATGCTCTTCTTCAACAAACAAAAGATGCCCTAAGTTCAAAATTTGAAATGACAGACTTGGGCTTAATGCATTATTGCTTAGGTCTTGAAGTTTGGCAGGAACCAGGGAACATTTTCATCTCTCAACAAAAGTATGCAAGGCAGATATTGAAGGCATTCGACATGGAGGATTGCAAGGATATTTCTACACCTATGGAGGTCAACACAAAATTATCTATTGAAGATACTTCACCTCTAATGGACATTATACAGGAAATTAGTTGGAAGTCTTATCTACTTGTGCAATAGCAGACCAGACATCTCATGTTGTTGGAGTAGTAAGCAGGTTCTCTAATAAGCCTTGCCAAACTCATTGGAAGGCAAGAATGCGGATACTCACGTATGTGAAAGGAACCACTGATTATGGTATTCTTTATGAAGAAGGATCATCTCTGGTTGGATACTGTGACTCAGATTGGGCAGGAGATATTGATACCAGAAAATCAGTTTTTGGATATTGCTTTTCTTTAGGATCAGGAGTTTTCTCTTGGATTAGTAAGAAGCAACCAACTGTAGCATTATCTTCTATTGAAGCTGAGTACAAAGCTGCATGCGTTGCAGCATGTGAAGCAGTATGGTTGAGGAGGATCCTATGGCACATAGGAATACAAGGACGGGAGGCTACAAAGTTGAAGTGTGACAACCAAAGTTGCATGGCCATTGCCAAAAATCCTGTTTTCCATGCACGTACCAAGCACATAGAAATTTAGTATCACTATGTGCATGAGTTGATTGAGGACAGGGTCTTGAAGATAAGCTATTGTCCTACTTAAGAAAATGGAGCAGATATCTTCACCAAGGCCCTTGGGAGAGAGCAACTTCTTCGACACTTTCCAAAGCTTGGGATTGGACCAAGGAGGTAGTTCACCGTAGGGTGGACATAGAGGGGGGGTGTTAGATATGCTCAATACTCCACCCTCATGTGACCACAAATGATCCATGGTGCTCTAAGTTGTAAGGCCCCCATTATGAGGAGAAGCCATTATGAGAGCCCGGACATTTCTGGAACCCTAACTTCCAAGTTAGATGAGGTCTATGTATGACCATTGATGGTTGTAGATGATCTTTGTGAGCCTAGCCATCAGGTTAGGTAGGGCATAAACTTCCAGGCCATTGGGTTGCCATTTAAGGTGAAAATAAAGGCCCTCTGGCATCGCACGGTCTCCCCATAGAACCTTAATGGGGGGAGTGCAGAGGGGGGCTTTCCCCCTTCTGCGGGGTCCGGGGGGCCTATCCCCCTGGCCCATAGGGCCGAGACGGTAGGACTACTGGTCGTGGAGATATTGTCGGATCATATATTTTATCGACTATTTTGTATCTCTCAACTACGTTTATCTGTATTGAACCGCCTTGTAAAAGCTATATAAGCACGGCCCAGGTTGGGCTTTACATAGCATTGCGCACTAGTAAGCCCTTCATCTAGAGTCTGTCTAGATCGCCATCTAAGCTCCACATTGGGAGCGCATGGGTGGACAACACCATCATTTTTCATTAGCATATACATTTTGATACATTTCTCCAAGTATATCTCTATCTACTATTCTGTGCTACGTGATTTGTGGAATCAAGTTCTCTAGTGTACTCACTCATTTCCTATAATTTAACTTGAACTAGTTAGATAAATTTTCTACTACTTGCATATCAATTCTCATCAAATTTGGTTCATAGGGTCTCGAGATATAAAGCATAGAAGGTGATTGTGTCTGCACACCTTCTAGATCCTAAAATGTCGAGATGACCCCCCTGAGTTGTTAAAATCATTTCTTAGTTTCTGGTATTGCTAAGTTAAAGAAATAACTTGCTTTGGTTAGCTACACACTCCAATTAGATTTTTGCAAAAGCTCTCTGGTCAATTCATACCAGGTTGTGAGCTCTAAGCATAATACCGAGCACTTCTATTCCCAAAATAAAGGGTTTCTTCACATTCTTGCATATGCAAATTATCTGTTTTGATACAAACATTTGCGAATGATGTTCCAAAGCACTTAATGGTTCCAAATGCATTATAGCTCATCTTTGGAACCTACCTATCCATCTCCTCACAATGGTACCCTAGGATAGGATCTTGATGGAGTTCGTGATTTTTTTGTAACTAAAGATCACATAGTCATGCTCTAAAGACTCCCATTGGGTATTACTACTCGGATAGTAGGGATCATAATATTCATACTCATATTCATCTATTATGTAGAAATAACAAGTTATGCAAGAACTAGATCAATCAAGAACTAGCACTATGTCTTTCTTAGGGTTTTCAAGTGAGTGAACTTGATCGACACCACATGGGCTAGAGTTGGTGGTTGCCTTCAAAGAATTATTCAAGGATCATTATAAGTTGGTGTTTCTTGTCCTAGTGGCTAATGAATTGGTGGATCATTCCCAAGTGTTTTTATGTATGTTTCTCTTGCTAGATAAGGGTAAGCTCTAGGATATTACATGGATAGTTGCTTCACTTATTGTCTCTTATGGTAGAAATCTTTTTTGCACTAGTTGGTCCACTTTAGCTCAACCTCAATGTAGATACAATATCCTAAGTGGTGGAGGGACTAAGCCCGGCTTTTGGGCATGTTGTAGTGGGATAATAACCTTACAAATGATAATATCATTGCAGTAGAAGTTGCCTAGCTAGTCCATTTCCTACCCTTGCATTCTTTTTGTTTTTCTTAGCCACTAACTTAGATAGTTATTATATAGATGCCACACTGTTTATGGAACCAATCATGATTATTGTTGAGGTTTGGGGAAGTTTGAAGTTTTCTACAAGGTTATCATCAATGCGGATGCACTGTTTCAAGTATTCATCAAGAATTATATACATCAAAGATCTTAAGTTTCCACTAGTGATCCCATCCAATAACAAGGAGATAATATTTTCCTTTAATGGTAGATCTCTCTTTGGAAATCCATCAAAATTAAGTGTAAAGAATCTAGTCTCATAGTTTCATGTTCATCCTATTTGAAACTATAGGATTTTGATGATGTATTGTGTCATACACCTCTTGGAAAATTCTCATATGAATTCTTATGTCAATTGGTTTATCTATTTAAATGCATTTCCATACTGCTTGCAGCTAAGATGCTTTTGTTCCAATTAAAGGGTTCATTTGATCCGAGTGATGTTATGTATGAACTGAAATCTTACAACCATGATTTAAATGTTCAATCTCATTAGATTCATGGAAAGTCTATTATGGAATGCCTGTGGATAGGACAAATCATGTAATCCAACTTATCTTTAAGAGAGTAAGAATGAATGCTTCATATAAGAGAAAAAGTCTTTAACTTGTCCTTCCCTTAGAACTTGTCTAAGCTCAATCACGTGATCATAGGGAGCATCGAATATGTCATAATATTCCTTCATGCATTTAGTGACTTGAGAGGGTCTCAATTGTCTTCCATTTTCTCAAGGTCTATGTGCAAGAAATTTCGGTACATCTTTTGCATTACCTTATTGTCTCATCTCTTGGTTTCTTCCTCGTTCAATTGGATGTTTCTAGGTCTCTTAACATAGTCATCATATCTCATTTATCATAGTTTTGCTTCTACTATTTGATTGATGATGAAACGAAATTGCCTAATGCCTTAGAATTTGAGGAGTTATTGTTTATTTTTCTACAAGAAGATCAATATGGGCTGACTAGATCCATTATGCATGTTGTATATCAAGCTTTTGTTGCTAGTTAGAAGGGTAAGGGTAAAGTTGGATCTTTCCCAAGTAAGCATAAATATGTAAATTTTGCACAATCAAGGAAGGGAGACAAATATGGGAAGAAAGTAAATAAGGAAAAAAGAAATATGAAAAGAATATAAGGTCAATAATCATGTTGTAAATAATTATCATAAAATTGTTGCTAAGGGTACAATTAGAAAGACACACGAGTGGTTGTTGCACACACTCCTACTTCTAAAATTGAGTTTATTGATTTTGCACAAAATAAAGAATTAGAATTTACTACACAATTTAGTTAATCCATCATCTTATGATGTTGTACGTGTATTGTGGACTTAGATTTGATAGTGGTGCAACCAAACATATTGCCCCTTAGCATATTGTCTTTGCCTAAGTTGATCCAATCCAATTTGGAACACTATCACATGCACAAATAATTCCTCTTATTTTGTCATGTGAGTTTGAAAAATTATCCTAAATACTCCGAAGGATTATATTTTCAATGTCAAGATTATCCAAGATTGGCTTGGTAATCAAGTTTGTTAACAATACATGTACAACTCATGACCTCTTTCATTGTGATAAAATCATTGTATATAGATGTTTTGCCTTGGGCTACATAAGTTCAAAAACATGGAAAATCTATGGATAACTATGTTGGAAACAATGTTCAAATTGGTTCCAAAACTCTTTAAAGTCTAGTATATGCTTTATATTTAGAGTATCTTTAAAGAGAAGTCATGGGCGTCTTGGATCAAGCAACACACTAGGAGGAGGTGTGCTCTACATTAGCTAGATACTTGCAGGATTTCGAGTGAACCAACCATCAACAATCTTGTTGATATACTGTGAGTAGCAAGGCTATATCTATTCTCACTTGCCAAGTCACTCATTTTCGATTTAGGTTAATCAAAATTAGGGTTTTCTAAAAAACAATCCTAAATTGTTCATATTCTCCATAATCTCACACACACACTCTTCATATCTCTTAGGCATTTTGCACACAAGTTCTTGTATCTAGTTCCTATTTTGCCTTGATTCAGATCTTGTTAGTTTGTACCATATTCACACATTGTAATTTGACATTGGAATATAAGATAGTGTAGGTGAGCATCCTAGCTTACCGTACACTTTGAAAGATCTTGTCTACTCTCTCTCTCTCTCTCCCTATCTCTCAATCATCATCTTTTTGAGTCTTAAGGTGTGTATTTTAAGGTTCATATGTTGGAAGATCCTATATACCTATGATTAATATTGTTATTGAGGCCCACCCCACTTGCAAGTTGACATACACCCTTAACAAGATGAGGACTATAGGCTTGAGAATGAAGATAAGCTTGAGGGAATGTCTAACTATCCAATGTGGAGTTTTATGGTGATTAATCTATTAGTATCAAAGGACTTATGCAATATTGTCAATGGCACTTATCCAAATCCAAGACAAGCCGAAGAAGATGTTGCTTCATCTTCTAGAAGATTTTCTTCCTCTTTTTGCTCAAGAGGAGGTTAGGTGAAGAAGAAGAAACTACTTCATCATCAAGAGTCCGTACTACTACTAGATTACTTCCTACATAAGAGCAATCTAGATGGGATTCAAGGGATGCACTAACACTTTCATATATTGCTCTGGGAGTCAAGAGACATATTATACCCCAAATCAGGTCTTGCAGAACCTCCTGTGAGGCTTGGTTAGAGTTGGAGAATCTCTATTAGAGCAAAAAATCTGCTAGGAAAGCTCATCTAAGGAGACAACTAGCCAACACAAGGATGAAAGTTGGTGAATCAGTTCAATCACATATTTTGAAGCTCAAAGGCTTATGAGATCAATTACTCAATGTTGGAGTCAACACTTTAGATGAAGAGATGGTAAACACACTTCTAAACTCACTTCCATCTACATATTGTGCTTTTGTTACTTCGTTATCTCTCTCTACAAAAGATAAAGAACTTTTATTTGAAGAGCTATACTTCTTGTTACTTCAATATGAAGATCAACAAAAGGGTGTGGAAGAGAATGATGAATCCATTTTATCATCATCAAAGGGAGAGAAGAAAGAGAAGGAGAAGAAGAGTCAGCAATCTAAGAAGGAAAGAAGTATTCTAATCCCAAGTCTTCCAACCCTACCCTTAATGCTTCCTCTACACCCAAAGAAAAGTCTTCAACTACATCTAACTCAAAGAAAAGAGTATGCTATTTCTGTATGAAACTAGGTCATTTTATAGCAGAATGCAGAACAAGGATTTTTAATGAGAAAAAGAAAGCATCAGATAATAGTGCTAAAGATGATCCAAAACCTAAATCTTCAAAGATAGATCCATATGCATGTATTACTATTGAAGAAGTAGCTTTTGCTCAGGCAATATTAAATGCAATCTCAAATAATCCTTGGATTGTTTATTCTAGAGCTAATAAGCATATGACAGGTTGTAGAAAGGTATTTTCTTCTCTTACTAACTCTTCAAGTAGAAGAGTGACCATGGCAGATGTTCATGATTTAGATGTTGTGGGTATTGGAGAAGTAAACCTAAAGTGAAAAGAAGGTGGTAATTTCAATTTTTCTAATGTTCTTTGTGTTCCAAACATGAAGAAGAATTTGCTCCGATTTCTACTTTCTTGTCAGATGGTTATAAAGTTGTTTTTAAGAAAGATTCATGTCAGATCCTCTCACGTGATGAGAAGCATTGTCTACATCAAGGTGAAAATAGAAGGGATATGTTTTTTTTATCCAAAATTAGTTATGCTAATGTTGCTAGGTCAACTACACCTAAGGAGAACATGAAGTTATGGCATGCTAGATTTGGTCATATCAGTAACACAGCTCTCAAGCATATCAAAGATCAAGGAATAGTGGAGATTTTGCTTACTTTTTCTTTACCAAATGATGCAGAGTCATGTGAAGGATGTCTTGAAGGAAAGCTTCACAAGCTACCTTTCAATAAGCATGGACACATCATAGCCACAAGGAAGTTGCAAATTATACATTCATATGTGAATTGTTTGATGAGAGCAGATTCGATTCAAGGTTACAGGTACGTTTTTACTTTCATTGATGATTTATCAAGATATTCATGGATTTACAATCTTAAAGTGAAGTCAAAGTCTTTTCCTACTTTTAGAAATTCTTAGCTATGGTTGAAAATGAAAGTCAATCAAAGATCCAGATTTTGAGAAGTAATAGAGGAGGAGAGTACATGTCTAAAGACTTTAAGTCTTTTCTTGAAGACAAAGGTATTTCTCATCAACTCACTATTTCTTACATGCCATAACAAAATGGTGTTGTAGAGAGAAAGAATAGGATACTTGTAGAGATGATGCATAGTATGATGCCATCCAAAAAGCTTTCTCCAAACTTTTGGTTTGATGTAGCACATACAACTAATCACATTCTGAATAGGTCTTCCACAAAAGCTTTAAAGGTTATCACACCTTATGAAGCTTATTTTGGGAAGAAACCCAATGTGAGTTACTTCAAAGTTTTTGGTTCCCGAGCTTATGTTCACATTGAGAAGAAGGATCGTGGTAAGCTTGATGTAAAAGCTATTAAAGCAATCTTTATTGGTTATGCAATTGAAAGCAAAGGATATAGATTCTATGTTCTAGATACAAGTGATATCCTACTCTCACGCAATGCATATATAGTAGAAAGTAAGATTTTTTATAAGAAGGAAGAGATTCTAGAATTCATAAAAGCATATGACTATGCATTTTTAGAAGCAATTTGGATTCTTACATTCAACCATACAAGGGGGTGATGATCCTTCTCAAAACCTAAGAGATGCAGGTGAAGAGAGAATTTCATTACTTACACCAATACCTAGTCCATCATCAGTACCTCTTGAAATTTTGACTTATGAAGTTGGAGAAGGTTCCATAGTTCCAAAAGAAAGATATACTGAAGAACCAAAAACGATACCACCACTTTTCAAGAATATGCCAAAGTGGTTATATCGAACATGGAAGGACAGTGGTAAAAAGGATTACACTGGAAGAACTAGAAGTCAAACAAGGAGACAACAAACAGACCATGTAAATTATGCAAAACATTTTGAGAGTCATAATATTTTATCTCTTACTTCAAATGAGAATGAACCAACTAGTGTCCAAGATGCACTATAAAGTGATATGATTATCACAAGTCCCAAAGATTCATATCTTCAATTGTGAAAAAGACAACTTGAGCATACATTTGATATAAATGACTTGGGTATTTTACATTATTATCTTCAGATTGAGTTCAAGTACAGAGATGAGTGTATCTATATGACACAACAAAAGTACACTAAGAAATTATTGGAGAGGTTTGAGATGACAAATTCCGAGCCTATGTAGACACCTATGGGTGTCAATGTGTCATTACAGTCGGGAGCAAATTCAAAACCATTTGATGCTACATTATATAGTCAAGCAGTTGGTTGCTTGATATATCTATGTAATACATGTCCAAACATTCAATTTGTAGTTTCTCAAGTATCCAGGTTCATGCACAGTTTGCTCAAGATTTAGTGGAAATCAATCAAGAGATATATGACAAGAGAGAGTCACAAGAAGTATTGGAGGCTATTAAACCTTGTACCATTATGACATTGAAGGGGGATTGTTGGAAACAATGTTCAAATTGGTTCTAAAACTCCTTAAAGTCCATCATATGATTTATATTTTAGAGTAGTCTTTAAAGAGAAGTCGTGGAAACTTGGATAAAGAAAATAAGTCTCAAAATAGCAACATGATTTCAACTCTCGTCGAGCACAAAAGTAGCATGGCGTGATTTTTTTTTGGAGATGTTTTTCTTTTTAGAAAATCAATGGCAATGCTATTCGGATCGCAATGTGGCAGTCGTTTTGTGATTGCTTTTTGGAGTAACTTTTTGTGGCGATCTTGTTTTAAAAGTTTGCTTTTAGCAAGAGGTTAATTCTTATATAAAGAGATGCCAAGCTCATTTTCAAGTATCAGACAATCTTCTCAAAGCTCAATGTTAGGAGTTCAAGATTAGAGGATGTGATCAAGGAGGTGCTCAATCTCAAGGAGATCTTGGAGGAGTGTTATTACACACTAGGAGGAGATGTGCTCTACATCAGGTGGGTACTTTGAGGAGTTCATGTCAGCCAACCATCAACATTCTTGTTGATATACTATGAGTAGCAAGGCTATATCTATTCTCACTTGCTACATCACTCGTTCTTTGTTTAGGTTAATCAAAATTAGGATTTTTTGTAAAATAGTTCTAAACTATTCATATTCTCCACAATCTCACATACACACTCTTCATACCTCTTATGCACTTTGCACACAAGTTCTTGTATCTAGTTCCTATTTTTGCCTAGATTCATATCTTGTTAGTTTGTATCATTTTCACACATTTTAGTTTGACATTGGAATATAAGATAGTGTAGGTGAGCATCCTAGCTTATCATACACTTTAAAAGATCTTGTCTACTCTCTCTCTATCTCTCACTCATCATCTTTTTGAGTCTTAAGGTGTGTATGTGAAGGTCCATGTGTTGTGGAGTTGTTGAGAGGAAGAACATGTTTCTCATGGAAATGGCAAGATGTTTTTGGAGTTTGGGGTCCGTGAAAGCACACAAACAACACAAGTAAGAAGAAGAATCTTGTGGTACAACATACTATAAAATGTATTAACAAGTGAATATACAAAGATAAGTGACCTATTAGGGTTATAGGAGTATATACAAGCTGATAGAAAAAAACCTCTTGCATAGGAAACAAATGTCGCGACAATCATAAGTGTGTTCACACACATCACTACAAAAATATATCAACAAATCCCCCTATGAGTGATCCGATGAACAAGGAGCTAGTACTCATGTATAAGGAAGTTCCAAGCTATGTGGAAAGAGATCAATCCATAAAAGGAAGTAAGCCCAAAGCTTTGCAAAAAGCTTACAACTACTTCTTGCTCAACCCATGTATGCATGAATTACCAAACATGAAGAAAAAACCATTAGTGGCAACATGCATGTCATAGCAACCAGCCCAGTCTGAGTCAAAAAAGCATCCCAACAAAAATACATTTCACTATTTTATCATATGATTCCTTGCATTGTCATTCAGACACTAATGCATATGCCACATAACCAAAGACAAGCAGATAAGCAACATACACCTTGTGAAAATGCCAAGCCTCATATGGAATGATCGATTGCAGTGCTTTGGTGGGACATTTGTTAAGTACATATGTTGCACACACAATAGCCTCAAGCCAGAAGCTATGTGGTAAATTCTGACTTTTGACCATACATCTCGCCATTTCCATGAGAGACATGTTATTTACTTTAGCAAATCCATTCTTTTGAGGTGTATATGGCTCTATGTACTGATGTTTTATCCCACACTCAGCCAAAAATGCATTGAAATTAGAAGACATGTATTCCCTCCCTCGATCAGAATCGAGGGTACCCAATTTACATGCTGACATATTTTCAACCATAGCCAAGAACTATTTGAATCACATAAATACTTTGGACTTTGCTTTCAATGGATACACCCATGCATGCCCATATAGTTCATCAATAAAATTCACAAAATAAAGGTAGTTCCCAAATGAAGATGTCTACATAAGGCCACAAACATCACTATGAACAAACTGCAATTTATGAGTAGCTTGAATTAAACCATATTTGGGAAAGGAGGAATGTTGCATCTTGTCCAAAATATAGCCTTCACTGACATGTTTACAAGGTGCCTCAAGTTTGGGTAGAGAGGACACCATTTTAGATTTCTGCATGCAAAGCAAACTAGAAAATTTCAGATGGCCAAAGCTTCACATTTGAGATAGCTTGAGAATCTTAAACTACATATGTTAAAGAATTCATAGAGTTTGCACAGTTTATGAGCTTATACATCCCACAACTTATAGTGCAAGAAGCAATAATAACATCACCATTTGCTATCATCAACAAATTTAACAACCAAGCCAATCGTGGTTAATGTTGAAATTGACAACAATTTTCTCTTGATCCAAAGCATCTAACAATGTGAAAGAAATACCATCTATAATAGTCAAAATGATCTTACCAGCTCCCATTATAGGATAAGAGAAGTCGTTACCTCATGTGATAGTATTCCTTGTAGGGGCAGGCTCAAGTGAACTGAAGAAACTGCATTGCGAGTTAATAAATTTGGTTGCCCCATTATCAAAGTACCAAACATCTGAGTCTACTACATACATATATTGCTCATGAGAAGATAGGTCATAGTTGCAAACAATTGTAAATGGCCATTTGAACAAGATTATGAGACTTTGTTTTAGGTGTAGGGCCTGTGCAACAATCATTCTAGTCTCGTTCTTCTTTGCCTCCTTGAAAAAAAAAGAGGAACTTTAGCGAAAGCCCAGTCTCCCTTGCTTGAATTAATTTAAAAAAACAATTGTAAATTGTTTTCTTGAATTAGTTCAAGCAAGGGTAGGACTCCCCAAAGGCACAATTGTGAATCCGGAAAGATTAAAAGCCAACTACTAGCAACCATGATTTCATAGGAAGCCTAGTTATAGAGAAGGTTAAGGATCTTTTCATTGCCCTCATGGGTGGTCCATTTACTTTTGATATTTTTATTTTCCAATACAACAATCATATGGTGTCTAATGGGAGGGGAATTCTTACAATTACATATTCTTTTGCCTAAGTAACCAAGGGATTTATCAATCGACCATTCTTTTGGATGGTCATCAAAGTTTGATGCACATATTTATTTTCATATCTTCCAAAGCACTTTCCCCTTGATCACATTTTATAAGGGAGATGAACAACCTATCACTTCTCTAAGTAATGCTTGCTCCCACTTGATTTGACTTTGTATATTCAAAACCTTGGCAAGAGCCTACAAAATCAAGTGACTCTTAGGCCACGCAAAGAAGATGTGATCGATTTTGATCATTCTTTTGGATGTTTCGTCAAAGTTGGACACACATATTTCTTTCCATATGTTCCAAAGAACTTTCCCCCTAATAACATTCCATAAGGGAGACGAACAACCTATCACTTTTCTGAGTAATGCTTGCTTCCAATTGAGTTAACTTTGTATATTCAAAATTTTGGCAAGAGCTTGCAAAACCAAGTGACTCTTAGGCCACAAAAAGAAGGTGTGACCAATTTCCTCATTACCACAAAGGCAATGCTTACACCATTGAGGGACCCCATATATTTTATTAGATTTGACATTGGTCCATATTCCCTTCTGGAGAATTTGTCATATAAGAACCAACTTTTTTTTTCTCGATGAGAGAATGTTGCAAGTCCACAAACTTAAATTGCCATCTGATACAAATCTAGTTAAGGCATCATCTACTGTTAAAAGAGATCTGCAAGTCTAAGATCTTCTTGAGACTTAGCACCTTATTCCATTTGTTACTATTGATCCATCTCAACCCTTCAATCTGTGAGGGATCATGCTCAAGAAGTAGGCCAATTTTTGAGTTATCCCACAAATTGATTCTCTATCTAGGCACCAATCTTCATAGTCAACTCTCCTAGGTGGGTCTGTGTCCTCAAAACTAATCTAGTGTCTTCTCTCTTGATTTCAGAGATGCTTCCACATATGAAACACTTTGTTCCATAAATTCTTTTCCCTTTGGAGGTTCTTTAGGTCAACTTCTTTGATTGCCCCAATGGGAAACCAAATAGAATCATTATGCCTAATATCAGTAGCTGATTTCCAATCCTCATTGACCTTGATGTACAATTTCATCTTGTTCCAACTCTTCCACAAGGATTCAACTAACTATAAACCCCTAGGATAGAGAAGGAGAAATCAATAAAGTAAGCAGATCAAGCTCCTTCCACTTAGGGATCCCCACAATCATAAGAGAAGATTTGTTTCTTAAAATTGATTTTGCCCAAGAAGTTTTTGATCTACATCATGCTATGATCATCCATTTTACAACCATTTTGTTTGTCATCCCCCCATGAACAAAATGCCTAGCCTAGTTGAATCTTTCTGGTGAGTAGAAATGACCCATTTGATTTTAGACACACCTCTCTTGTTGGGATCATTTGTCCAAAGGAAATTTCTACAAGTTCATTCCATTTTTTCTAAGTCTTTGTCTTTCTGTCTCCAACAAGCCAAAAAATACATAATCGATGAAAGAAGGAAGGTGTTGGCAAGAACCAAATTCCATTGTTGATTCATGGAGACATCAAGACCCATCGAAATTCCAAGCAAACAGAAGATATGTCCATTGAGGAGCTCTTTACATCACTGGTCAACCAAAACTAAGAGGGGCCCAAAATAGCCTTGAAAGACATTTTTGAGTGATTTATTCTAGAGCATGAAGCAATGCAAAAAGTGCTTAGACATTTCCAAACGGTGGTGATACTATTGATATCATTATGCAGAAAAGCATTTGTGTCATTGATGAAGAGTCTCATTATCATCGCACTCTGGCTATAACAAAGCAATAGACCCTTTTTTGCATCCAGTTTAAGACAACCCTTTATGACATGTTGCCTTTTTATGGCCACTTTAGGACAACTATTTTTGCTTCTAATCTTCGATTGATAATGAGAGGCAATCCAAATGCCTTAACATTTGAGGAGTTACTCTCTATTTTGTTGTAGGAAGATCTTATGACATGATCATTTTCCTGGGAGTATTTACAAAACTATTTCTACGTTTCTATTTTCTTCTCATCTTTGTCTTCCTTCTTCAATTTTGTAGCATTAGCAGATTTCTACTTAGTAGTAGATGAGATCCATTTATCATTGCCCTTCTTACTAGCTAAGAAAGCTTGAAGTACAACATGCATAATTGATCTATTATGCCTTGATTGATCTTCCTGAAATAAAAGAGAGAATAACTCCTCAAATGTTAAGGCATTTGGATTACCTTTCATCATCAATTAAAGAGTAGAAGAAAACATCTTATATGAATCTTGAAGACCGTTAAGAGTTTGCACAAGTGAAATATCTAGCAAGACTTTACCAACAAAAATCAACTCCTCCTTCAAATCTTTGATCTTTGTCAAAAAAATATCCATAGAATCTCCTTCATTTAGATGCTTACTCTCTAATGGTTTTCGGTGGTAAGCAACATGAGCCTCATTTCCTTATTTATAGGCGTACCAAGATATTTTCAAAATCATGCACAATATTCTACAACCCTTTTGTTACCAATACATGATGCATCATATATAGCCTACAATGGGTAATTTGTACCATCCAACTTATCCTCAACAACCAACATACATAATACATCATTGATTTCATCCTTGGACAATGAATAAATACCCTCATGCAAAAAATTGATTATATCTCAAAAAGTTGAATAGAAATACCCTGTCCAACTTTGGTAAACTTGTAGTAGACTTGAGATGCTTGTATTGGCAAACTGAAACATGTATATATGTTTGGCACAAAAGGATGAAATTGCCTAGACAATCATTGTGATAGTGCATTCGGAGGTTGAAACAAGCTCATACCAAATTTTTTATGCACACAATGAAGGTATTTTGAACTCCTAATTACCTCAAGTATGCTCCGAAGGGATGTTGGTGATGCCCTAGATGAAGTGGAAACCTATTATGATACGAATTGTTGGAGTTCAAGGTCTGTGGAAGCACACAAACAACACTATTGGAGAAGAAGAAGCTTGGAGCACAACACATTATAGAATGTATTACCAATTGAATATACAAAGATAAGTGACCCCTTAGGGTTATAGGCACATATACAAGCTGTGGGAAATAAAACCTCCTAAAGAGGGAAAAAAGTGCACTGATGGTTCTAAGTGTGCTCATACACATCACTATGGAGAATGAGTTCTCATATGCACAATAAGAAGTGTGTAGTGAGCCATTATAGGTCTAGCACTTAGACAGATAGCTACATATTGGATTGCTTGCTTCTCTCAAGTTGAGACTCAAATGGACATATGACTTTATTCAATCATGCTAGACAAAGAGAGATTTCCAAAAAATTATAAATCACTCAATTTAGATTGCTAATGATTGGACATTATGCTAGTGATTGTTGGCTAAAAAATGGAAGACCAAATGGAGGCAATCAAAGGAGTCAAAGCAACTATGCAAGCGACTCGAGTGAAGGAAGCAAGGACACATTACTTGTAATGAGACATGATTATAGAAGCTCTTATGAAGATGATACAAAATGGTACATTGATTCAGGTTTTAGTAATCATATATCATGCCAAGGAAGTTTGTTTACTAATCTATAGGTACCAACTAGAAAAGGATGTGTTGAAACAAGTGATTATACTCAACACACGATGAACATTGGAGATATAAGGCTCAGAGATACAAGTAGAGCAAAGGTACTATTTAATGCTCTTCATGTTCCTACAATTTTTAAGAACTTGATTTCAGTAGGAAAAATTGTAGAGAAGGGTTATCATGTCATATTCAATGAGAATGGGTGTTTCATAAAGAATCCAAAAGAAGGTTTCAAGCTCATTGATCAAGTTAGAAGAGAAGGAAGGATGTTCACTTTGGACATCCAACATCCACATGGAAAGGTCATGTACATGATTTGGGAACAAGAAGATTTTAGATCTAGACTTATGGCACAAAATGATAGGACACATCAACAGTACAAAGCTAAAGGACATTAGCAAACATTAAGTGGTAATAGGTCTTCCAAAATTGAATAGTGTTGGACTACATGAGTTATGTGAAGCTTGTCAACTAGGAAAGCAAATGGAGCGGCCATTCAAGAGGAGCAATCATGTGGCCCCAAATGGGGCCTTGATACATAAAAATTTATGGGGACCTACTCAAGAGTCTTCAATGGCTAGTAATAGATTTTTTGTCCCTTCATTGATTGTTGTTTTGTATGAAGCAAAAATTAGATGTGTTCTCTATATTCAAAAGATTCAAAACTCAAGTTATCCAATGGTGGAGGGGAATACTTCTCCAAAGAACTTTCAAATTTTCTACAAGATAATGGGATCAAAAGGTAGTCTATTTGTAGGTATACACCTCAATAAAATGAAGTAGTTGAGAGAAAAAAAAAGGCAAGTTTATGCAGTTGTAAGTTGCATGGTTAACAATATGCAGGTACCATTATACTATTGGTTTGATGCTACCACAATCACCATTTACTTGATGAATATGTGCATAACATCAAGAGTATGTAAATTCACACCAAAGGAGGTATATTTTGGTAAGAAACTTGATCTTACACACCTCAAAGTTTTTGGGTGTGCTTGCTTTGTTCACATTCCACAGGAAGTTAGAACAAATATGGAACCAAGGTCAAGAAAATACATTTTCATCAGCTACTCAATGGAGCAAAAAGGATATAAGTGCTATAAGCCTACATAAAAGGAATTAAGAGTCTCATGAGATGTGGTCTTTGATGGATTAAGACAATGGTATGAAGATAAAGGAAAGGAAAAGTTTCTTTAAGAAGATTGTGATTATTATGGAAGAAGTAATCAAAGAGAAGTTCATAAATCGAGCACAAAAATCTTAGGTCCACAGGCATCTACACCAAATGAAGAATGTTCAACATGGATGGGGAGACTTGGAAATGAAGGTACCATTATCCTATTGAGTTGAAGCTACCAGAACCACCATGTACTTGATGAATATATGCACAACATTGGGAATACATAAATTCACACTAGAGGAGGTATATTCCGGTAAGAAACCTGATCTTACGCACCTCAAAGTTTTTGGATGTGGTTACTTTGTTCACATTCCATAAGAAGTTAGAATAAAGATGGAACCAAGGTCAGAAAAATGCATTTTCACCGGCCACTTAATGGAGCAAAAAGTATATAAGTGTTACAAATCTACAAAAAAGGAAGTAAAAGTTTCGTGAGTTGTCGTCTTTGATGAACTAAGACAATGGTATGAAGATGAAAAAGAGGAAAAGGTTCTTGAAGAAGATTGTGATGATTATGCAAGAACTAATCAAGGAGAAGTTCAACAATTGAGCACAAAAATCATAAAATGAAGAATGTTCAACATAGAGGGGGAGACTTGGAAGTCATCCTTCATTTCCAAATTCAGCTTATAGTATAGTTGAAGAAGCAAGTGCCACTCAAAAAAATGAGATAGATGCAAGTGAAGAAGAATATAAAGAGGTGATCACTCCAAAGGTAAAGCTGAATAGGTTGAAGAAGCAACTTTTTAAACGTAATGAAAAAGGATCTTTGAGGATAAGGTATCCAACTCAAAGGCTAAGTTATGATAATTTCATGGGGGAAACATTTTCCATACATGCTGCAGGTCATCAAAGACAAAGAGCATGAGACAGAAGCTTGCACACAAAACGAATGGAAGGAAACATATGAAAGAGGAGATCAAAGCTCTCAAAGGTAATCACACATGGGAGCTAGTGCCAAAGAGAGAAGGTATGAAGATTGTCCCAAACAAATGGGTGTTTAAAGTAAAGAGGAATGTTGATGGTTCACTAGCTATACATAAAGCTAGATTGGTTTCAAAAGGATTTAAACAAACACAAGGTATATATTATGATGAAATCTTCAGCCTGATTTCAAAGACGTGAGCAATTAGAACTTTAATAGCAATCGGTGCTTCAAGGAGGTGGCAGTTATACCAGCTTGACATAAAAAATGCTTTTCTTAATGGAGAACTACAAGGAAAAGGTATACATGAGTCAACCAATTGGATTTGAAGGCAAAACCATCCAAAGTTTGTTTGGAGGTTGAAGAAGACACTTTATGGCTTCAAGAAAGCACCACAAGCATGGAATTAGAGATTGGTAGAGTATCTAACTAAGTGTGGATACGACCCAAGTAGTGCAAATCCTTCGTTGTACATGAAGAAGGAAGAAAACGAGGTATATAGCTACATATATGTTGATGATCTCATCATAACAGGGAATGATGTTACATGGATTAAAGATATCAAAAGAAATCTTGGTAAGGAGTCTAAAATTTCATATCTCGAGGAGCTGAAATAATTCTTAGGAATTGAAGTTGTTTATGGGGAAGTGGCATCTTCTTGATGCAAATGAAGTACTTGCTGGATGTTCTTTTCAGATTTGGATTGAGTGAATGCAAATCACTCACTCAAACCATGGACACAAAATAAAAAGATTTACTCAAATGATGGAGAGCTATTGGAAGATGTAAGGACATATAAAAGCATCGTAGGATCATTAATCTATGCAGTCATTACAAGACCTTATATGTCTTATGTTGTCAGTGTAGTTTCTTAGTTTATGCAAGCTCCTACAACCAAACATTTAAATTCAACAAAGATAGTGTTCTGATACATAAAGCATATAGTTAATCATGTTTTTTTTACAAGTTTGGTGAAGAATTGCAGGTCAAAGGTTTTAGTGATGCTAATTGGGCAAGCTTGAAGAAAGATAAGAGATCAAGCTTAGGTTATATGTTCAATATCAGGTCAAATTATGCATAAGTAAATCAAGCACTCAACAGCCTGCTGATAGAGAACATCATCAAATGCATCTCGAGCATCACAAAGACTCAATTGTAAACATGTTTCCATAGGAGTGGCAATAGGTTTGCAATATCAAGGCCAAAACACTACAAAATGTGTCAATATATATTTTTTGATAAAAAGCTATTCTACCATGAACTTTCATAAACTGAATCCCTAAATAATGATGCAAATGCCCCAAATTTGACATCTCAAATGAGGCATGCAAATAAAAAATATGCTTCTCATTAGGACCAATGAGCAGAATGTCATCAACATAGATAGTAATGATTATAAGTACATCATTTGCATGCTTAACATATAAGGTGCTCTCAGTTGGACTGTTCTCAAACACATATGCAATTAAGTAGGCATGTATCTTTTCATACCAAGCATGTGGTGCTTGCTTCAAACCATATGATGCCTTTTTCAATCTGCACACTTTGTTTTCATGCCCTTTCTGCACAAAACCACAAGGCTAAAAAACATACACTTCTTCACGTAAGTCATCATTCAAAAATGTTGTTTTAATGTCCAAATGATGTACATTCCAACCATGGTGAGCTGCAAGTGCACAGCTGCTATGAATACTAGTCATTTGGCATGTGGGAGCAAAGGTCTCGTCAAAATCAATGCCTCTTTCTTGAGCATAACCTTTTGCAACAAGCCTAGCATTATACCTGTCAATTGTTCCATCATGTTTATGCTTCAGCGTGTATATCCACTTAGTGCCAATGGCCTTCTTGCAAGAGGCAAATCACATAAAGACCAGGTACCATTCTTTATAATAACACCATATTCTAATTGCGTAGTAGCCATCCAATTTTTTGAAGTTTGTGCTTCATCAAATGAAACAAGCTCATTCTCATCACAAAGACTAGAGCCAGCCATAGCATAGCAATCTGATGCAAAAGACGCACTATGAGAGCCTGAACGAGTATGATCTTATAGAGGTGCATCTAATTTGCTATCTCACAAAGTCTACATCAGCCATTTTGGCATAGTTTTTGCCTCCTCTATATCAGTCCTCTCATCGGCAATCATGTAAATTTGCATAAGAAATGGAATGATTTGCATCATTGGATGAAACCTATAAAGGCTGAGAAATTGCCTCATTCCAGACCAACGCTTGATTGTCCACCTGTAAAAAGAGGCAAAAAAGTGCCATACACATCTAGAGCTAACAGAAGTCTCCTTGGTACATGAAAGTAATGGCTGAATTGCATCTTCCCCAAAAATAACATCACGACTAACCAAAATATGTTTAGTATATGGATGACACAGACCATAGCCTTGGCTTTCTTAACTGTACCCAACAAAAATACAGTTCATTGCTTTATCATCCAATTTCTTGCATTGTTGTTCAGGTGCTAATGCATATGCCAGACAACCAAAGACACACAAATGAGCAACAGATGGCTTGCGACCACACTAAGCCTCATATAAAGTAATAGACTACAATGATTTAGTGGGACACCTATTAAGTACATATGCTGCACACATAACAACCTCAAGCCAGAAACTATGTGGTAAAGCCTGACTCTTGACCATACACCTCGCCATCTCCATGAGTGACCAATTCTTCCTTTTAGCAACTCCATTTTGTTGAGGTGTATACACCACTACACATTGATGTTTTATCCCACGTTCAGCCAGAAATGCATTAATTTCAGAAGCCATATATTCCTCCCCTCGATCAGAATGGAGGGTGCCCATTTTACATGCTAACAGATTTTCAACCAAAACCAAAAACTGTTTGAAGCACATAAGCACTTCAGACTTTGCTTTCAATGGATACACCCATGCATGTCTGGAAAATCATCAATAAAAGTCATCACAAAGTAAAGGTAGTTCCAAGAAGAGGGTGTAGTAGGCCCATAGACATCATTGTGAACAAGTTGCAATTTCAAATTAGCTCGAAATGAACCATCTTTTAGGAACAAGGAACATTGCATTTTGCCCAAAATATAGCCTTCACAAACATGTATACCAGGTGCCTCAAGTTTGGGTAGAGAGGACACCATTGCCCAAGCTTTGCATCTGAGATAACCTGAGAATCATGTACTGCACATGTTGAATCATTCACATACTTCTCATAGTCTATGAGCTTATATGGCCCACGACATAAAATGCCAGAAGCAAATAACATCTCCATTTGACAGATCATGAAGTATACATGTATCATCACCAAATTTCATAACCAAGCCAATCTTGGCTAATGCTGAAACTGATAATAGGTTTTTCTTGATCCTTGACATAAATAAAGCATCTGACAATGTAAAAGAACTACCATCAACAATAGTCAGAATGATCTTACCAACTCCCATGATAGGATAAGAGGAGTTGTTGGTGCATGTGACATTATTCCTTGTAGGGGCAAGCTCAGGTGAAGTGAAGAAACTACACTGCGATGTAATATGTTTGCTTGCCCCACTATCAAATTACTAAACATTTGATTCTAGTGTAAACATACATTATTCATGAGAAGATGGGTCATAATTGCAAATATCAGTAAATGCCCATTCTTCATTCTGCACAAGATTAGCAGACTCTGTTTTGGGTGTAGAGGCCTCTGCAACAACCATTTTGGATAAGTTTTGGTTGAGAAACTCAATTGATGAAAATAGACTATTTGTTCACATAGGTATGCTGAAGAATCGGACTTCACTCTCAGACTGATAACTCACATAATATAGAACCTTTGAAGGAGATATTTGAGACATAGAAATTAAAAAAGATAAGATTTCCAACATATTTTTAAATACAATAAATGATTACATATGCATTGATATATGAACCTCACAACATGACTGTGTACAAAGTAACATGCGGCGAGAAACAGTCTATGAGAAGACAAAATGAGAAAATGGCTTCTAAGATCAAATCTGACTAGTTGGGGCTCTTGCCTCTTTCTCTCCTTGTTGAGAATGTGTTCCCACTCCATTTTTATAGGCAATGAGCATGTGAAGAATTTTTTTCCTTCTTCTTAAATCACCACTTTCATTTGTTTGCACACTACATGCAACTCACTACAAGGCATATATTGTATCTTTTATTCATCATGACTTTTGACTAGATTTTTTTTTCATCCTTAGAATTATATTCACATTTACCTTACATTTGGTAAATTTATCCAAGAATAGCTCATGTGACAATGAGCTTGCACATTTATCTTTAACAATCACTGCAAAATATATCAACAGATGTATGGTCAAAAGTCAGGCTTTACCACATAGCTTCTGGCTTGAGGTTGTTGTGTGTGAAGCATATGTACTTAGCAACTATTCCACCAAAGTATTGGAGTCTATCACTCCATATGAGCCTTGGCATGTTTAGAAGCCATTTCTTGGTCATCTATGTGCTTTTGGTTGTCTGGGATATGAATTAGTGCCTCAACAACAACACAAAAAGTTGTATGAGAAGGCTATGAAATGTATGTATTTCTCTTGGTTACTATTATGAAAACAAAGCTTATTATCTATATCATCCACACACTAAATGAATTTTGGTTAGTCATGATGTTGTTTTTGTGGAAGATTCATTTCAATTCTTACTTTTATCTACCAAGGAGCCATCAATCAACTCAAAGGATATGTGTGACACTCTGTTGCCTCATTTTATAAGTGGACAATCAAATGATTCTCATATTGAGGTAATTTCTTGGCCTCTATAGGTTTCAAATGATGATGCAAATCATTCTATTTTCGATGCAAATTTACATGATGGACTTGTTGATGAGGAAGATGGCAAAAACTATGCCCAAATGGTTTGTAAACATATTTTGAGAGATAGAAAGTTAGATGCACCTTTATCATATCCCACTCTTAGGCTTTGATAATGCTTTTTTTGTAGCATATTGTTACACAATGGCTCTTTCTAGTCTTTTTTATAAAAATGAGCATGTTTCTTTTGATGAAACACAAACGTAGAAAGATTGGATGGTTATCATGCCACCATAATATGATGCTATAATGAAGAATGGTACTTGGCATTTTTGTGATCTCCCTCTTGGCAAAAAAGCCATTGGCACAAAATGGGTATACAAGCTGAAACATAAGCCTGATGAAAAAATTGATAGGTAAATGTTATGGTTAAGAGAAGGGCATTGATTTTGATGGATTTTGCTCTCTAGCCTAAACATCTATTGTGGTTGGAATGTACAGTAGTTGGACAGTTAAATTCCATTTGTGAATGAAAAAAAGCATTTCATATAACTTTTGGTTGATTTGGGTATTGATCAATCTTTTGCCACCACCATCTTTATTGATAGTCAGAGTGCATTGGAAGTTGAAAGGAACATTGTTTTCCATGCTCACACAAAGCACATTGAGGTGCACTACATTAGGTCAGGGAGATATCCTCTAGAGGAGAGGTCAATTTGGCTTATGTGCCCAGTGCCCACCCATGAGAATGTTGCATACCTTTTCACAAAGGCTGTGCCTAGGGAGAAGTTCAAAGCTTTTCGCGAAGCTTTGGGTTCACTTCCTATTGCAAATTGATTTCAATCCACACCTCTTTATACATAAGTGCCAATGTCTTGTTCATCGCATCAATCCTATGAATGATTTATTGATACATTTTGGTAGTGATGTGTGTGAACACACTTAGGACTATTGAGGGACTTTTTTTTCCTCTCGAGGAGGTTTTTCCTTCGGCTTATATATATCCCTATAACCCTAATGGGTTAGTTATCTTTGCACGTTCACTTAGTAATACACTCATTGTTGTGGTCCAAACTTCCTCTTCTTCTTCGTCATGTTGTTTGCGTTCTTAGTCCTCGAACTATAAGAGACTTTTTTTTAAAAATAGTAAACTGATTCTCCAATGTTCACGGAGCAAGACGTTAATGGTGTAGCCTTTCATTTAATCCTTATACAAAGTCTTCGTCACAATAATTCTTTTATGTTCAATGTAAAAATCTCCCACACACACAAGATCATATCAATAAATAAAAGACCGGTAGAGACATTTTACGTCTTGAAATCTCATTGTGAAGTGAAAGTCTCTTCAATGTAAAAACATGGAACAAAAGAGATCAGAGATCAAGGATTGGTAGAGACATTTTAAGGTGTCGAAATCTCATCGTGAAGAGGAAGTTTCTTCATAATTCAATCTCCACAATTTTACGTACAAAGGCGTCTACTCCAAATGGAAGCAATAAAACAAACAAACACTGATTCTGAGATGAGAGAAAAAAAAAAAAGTGGGATTACTTTGACAAAAATTCCATGCATCGTTAGAAACGGAACAAAATGAGGTGATTACTTAAGCGTTCCCGTCACTCCTGAGAAAAGATTTGGCGACACAAGCAATCGTATCGTTGAAAGCAGCAGACCTTAGAGTGGCATCCATGGATGAACGTCCAGGTGGCAAGCGCTGGCTGCCTCTTGAGTCGAACCCGGATATCATGAACCAGGTGTGTGTGTGTGTGTGTGTGTGTGTGAGAGAGAGAGAGAGAGAGAGAGAGAGAGAGAGAGAGAGAGAGAGAGAGAGAGAGAGAGAGAGAGAGAGAGAGAGAGAGAGAGAGAGAGAGAAAGAGAGAGAGAGAGAGAGAGAGAGAGAGAGAGAGAGAGAGAGAGAGAGAGAGAGAGAGAGAGAGAGAGAGAGAGAGAGAGAGAGAGACTTCTTGTTATGGCAAAAGACCCTATGCTTGGTCAAGATGCAACTAAAGCCATACATGCAATAAACTACGAAACAGTCATTTACGAGTATTCTGAGCAAGAAAATGAAAATGTAGCCTATGTTCTCCTAAATATTCTCGGAATCCATCTGTCTACTAACACTATTAAATCCTTACTGTTATTGTTCCTATTAATCTATATATTCGGAAAACACCTTATTCTGTATTCATAAAGAGAAACTTCAGTTTTAAAATGTTCAACCTTGATTATAAGTTTTTCGTTGAATCCACAGTCGTTATGCTTTTTGGTATACATTTTTTCCTTGGCCAGTGTCATATTGCTTGCAGCTAACATACTGCCGTTGCAACTTCATTTGATCGGACTGATGTTATGTATGGAATGAGATCTTACAACCACGAATTACATGTTCAAGCTCATTGGCTTCATAGAACATTTAATGAGAATCCTTACGTCTATTGTGGAATGCCTGTGGATAGGGCTCTGTTCTTTTCGTTACTTACTGCATGTATGATTTTAAATGGCTTTTATGATATATTGTTCAAATTGTTTGGTATATTGTGCTTTAGCCTTTATGTATGTGTACATGACACCTTTTCTCGGATTCGTAGCATGTGTATCAGGATTGTATATAGATTATATGATAGATTTACCAGCTGTGGTGAGTTACTGGGCTCTATTGTGGAGTGTTTGTAATGAAATGTGCACCTTGTTGGTGGTTTCTTCTTTGATGAGACTTGGCATAAATTTACCATGACCAGTATACCGTTTCTATTTTTTTTCAAAGTTTTTATTTTGCTGCTATAACTTTTGGAATCTTGAAAGCTTGTGAGTTGTGATTGTTTCATTGTCAGTTTGCATATAAGATGTTCACCATGGATTATGTACTTATTATTCTTAGTTGTTTTAAATGGTTTATGAGCTTGCTTCAACTGTAAAAGCTGCAGCCTCTATGCATAGGAAAGAGCATGTAAGGATAGAAAACAACATATGAAGTAATTGCAGAATATATTATTATCATAGACAATTTTGCATGACATAGTATTTTCAATGATTAAATTCCATATCAAGAATGTAAATTGAAGTAATTAGATATAAAATGAACATGTAATTAAAGGTATGACAAAATTTCAAAATCTAGTAGCTGATTAATTACATTATATCACATAACTTCGAGATTTATATATCTAGGAAGGTAAGGTCCAAGTAAGAGACATAGAAAACAACATGTAATTAAAGATATGACAAGAATTCTAAATTCTAGAAGTGGATTCATTATCTTATGTTTCATAAATTGTTGTTTTTGGGAATAAATATGTATCTTACGTTTTTTTTATCTATGAAAGTTTTTGAGGTGTTGCATATACAAACTTGGAAGTTGGAATTCAAGAGATAAAATTAGAATGTGAATTGTGGTCCATTAAAAGAGTACAAGTAAATTATCATTATTGATGGTAGGAAATGGTATTGTTGAATTGGTTTTTGTCACAATCTTTTCATCAATGCTTGAACTTGATTTCAAGGGAGGTTTCAGATAATCAATATCTATCTTGCACGTCTAAAGGATTTTTTCGATCCTCATTCTGACTAAGAATCTTGATGCCCATTTATTTGTGCGGGACAAAAGCACCTTTAAAGTAAGATTGCCTTTTGGAAAACACACCTACATATATGATGTGATGGTATTGCCATCTATCAATGTGGTTTGTCTAGACTCCATACATACATATAGATTCCTCTTTTTTTATCTTTAACTCACCCAATATAAGAGTATATCCATATTGCTTTATTTGGCATGAAAATCACGTGATATTCCCTTCCCCTTTCAAACACACCCCCCCCCCCCCCCCCCCCCCCCCCCCCCCCCCCCCCCCAAAAAAAAAAAAAAAAAAAAAAAAAGTACTTATTAAGAATGCAGAATAAGAACATCTGATTGCAGTATTATGAATCCCTTGAACCCATGGCATTTCAAGGCATTGTCGCCTTGTTTGTATTTTCGTTTAGCCTTCTTCTAAGGCTGAATCTTAGAAACCTTCCATAGCCTTAGCTTAGTTTCTCCTTTAAGATACTTAGATTAACTAGCTTAGTTTTGTCACCACTTTTGGGAGTGATAGAAGCGTAGTTCAAATAGCTTCTTATGAGTTCATGTATGAGTTCATGCTTTTGGTGTGTGTGAGTTTGTGGGGTGTCTTTTGTGGGCATGTGAGGATGTATACATTCTTAGTTCTATTCCTACTATTGGTTACTGATAATGTTAGTAGGGTATCTCATAGTATTTAGCTTGTACTATACATTATGGAGCTGAAAGCTAATGTAGTCTTATTGTTGACTATGATGAGCATGTAATTTCACTTTTTATTTTTGGGGCTGAATTTGGGGTTTGTGTGGATTCATCAATGTATATGTTCTTGAATAGTTTTCTTTTTGGTAATTCATATTTCTTGACTTTCATTAAACCATATGTTAATATTCCTGTAGATACAATTTGTGTTGGGTTCCTTGGCAATTTTTATCTTTCACATATGACTTAGATTTGATGGGAAGACTCATTTCAATTAACACTTGTCATTTACATAAACTTCCTAATGTTATAAGTTTTGTGGATGATTTTTGCAATCTCAATTTTACTTCTTTTCAAGATTTTATGTTATTAAATGAGGATGATGGATTTGGTTACGATATGTATGATGTATCTCAAATATTTGAATTTAACTATTTCTTAAATACTAGTAGTTTCACTTTTTCAGTTAAAAAATTTTCAATGTACTTTTCTTGATTAGAATTGGCCCCTAGGATATGCTGCCCTTGGGATATGCTGGTGTTAGCATTATTTTGGATGGGTGGTTTTGAATCAAATGTCTTTGTAGTTGGCTAATCTAGGTGATGTTTCTTGATAATAGTTTAGTCCTTCTTGTCTTTGTTCCATTAATCTCTTTGCTTCTTAGAAAATATTATTCATTCAAGAAATATCTTAAAATTGTTAGGTCTTTCTATTTTTTTTTGTAGGTTCATTTATGATTCTTCTGCATTGGGTTTGCTTATACCTATCATTAGTAAGTTCAATAGAGGAGGGTAGTTTCTTTTTGTATGATTGGTAAATTTTGGAAGCTCATTTTTGTTTTTAGTTTATTGTTTACACCTTGTACTACTTTTTTTTGTTATTTGATTTTTTTTTGGTGGTGGTGTTAAATCAATTTTTCTCTTTTTTGAGTGCAAGGCTTTATCATGGTTGAGTTGTTCCCTAATGGATGGACTTGACCTTGTTCTTGTTCCCTAATGGATGGAACAACATTAGGCACCATCACATCATTAATATATTGATCTTTGTTTGTTGGGGTATTGATTTCCTTCAATTTAGCCATGCTAGTAGGGTCAACCGACAAATTTTCTAGAGAATTTATTAACAAACATATCAAGGTCATCTTTCTTAAGGTTGGGAAGCCAATGGTACATGTTATCATGAGCTATGCTTCCATTTGCAAGAGATTGGGGGAATCAATAAAGGATGAATTCTTGTGATGATCGGTAGTTTTTATATTGTGTATGAAAACACAGGGAAGTTTACATGTGTTGCATGAGTGATTGATAATGGATGCTAGGTATGCTATTGCTTTTGCAAGGAACTATGAAGTAGCTACTTTTTTGTTCTTGTGGCTCCTTAAAAGGTGTTTTGTTTTATTGACATCTTGTTTGGCAATATATGCCTTCTATTCCATAGGTTATGATTGATTATGGACATTGTTCATGAGTGTAGTAGTTTGTCGATGAACTATTGTTGCTAGAGGGAGGACTAACATTGCACATTGTGAAAGAAAGGTTTACAAATTTGCACAAGGTTTTTGGACTAATATAATCCTTTTTTTTCAAAAAGTTCATCAAATCCAATCACATTCTCTTATGCATATTGGACAGGAAGGGTTTCATTATTGACTTGCTCTACCACATGTGATACATCATTTCTTCATTGATTATGGTGAAGAAAAAAAAATAATTTTAATGTTGGAAGAACAATATATTAAGGCTTGCATTGATACTTTTTATCTCATTCCATATATGTATTTTACATGTTTGTATTGATAATTAAAGAGCCATTTTGTGCACAAGGTAGTTTATGGAAGCTCAAGGATGCCATTATGGTCTTCATCGTACAACTTGATTAGCAACTTTGATTTGATAGTGAGTTCACAAGGTACTTAGGGAACATATATATTGGTGATGCTTGTAATATCTCCTTATATGCAAAGTTGTCAACTCAAAACTACACTAGTGGAGGCATCATAGATATTTTTAGTCCATCAAGGCTTTCATTAGATTAGGAGTGTCATCAAAAGTATCTTTGGTAGTCAAAAATGTTATTCATATAACATTTTAGTTATCTAAAATCGATTTTGTAACTTTACATGTGTGAATATGTAGGCAAGAGTTTATTTACAATATTTTGCTCCCCCTAAGTTGCATTGGATTTGTGTCAAATTTGCTAGAGGAGATTAAGGATTGTCTTTTGGACGATTTGGTCATATTATCAAATGATCCGCATTGAGTAATAGAGCATAGATGATTGGGCCATAATAGTAGCAGCACATGTTTGAGAGAACATAAACATCGAATTGATATGTGGATTCTCCATTTGGAAGTGGAATTGGAGGTCAAGCCACAAACTTCATTTGCGATAAAGAGGGATCCTTTATTGGATGATGACAATGATGGTGGGATACAAGCATTCAACATGGTGTCTGTGTGTGTTTTTCCTCCATTTGCCATTTGAGTTCTAGACTTTATGTAGCCTATGCATTCACCTTTAGCATGCGCCATGCCACATGATATTCTAGCATTTGTTTTGGCATTTTATGGTCCATTTCGTATATGATCTATATACATTTTAAGCATTATTATGGTCATTACTCATATAGGGACATTGACGGTTGGAACTCAGGTAGGGTAGTTCCGATGACACGTCACATAATCTTTTCAACACTAGAACCTTGCACACTAACACATCTTGAACAAATAAGATAGATGAATCATGAGAGACAATAGAAAGTAGACTAGAGACAAGAATAGAAATGAGTAGCAAAAAGGGTACTCTAAAATAAAATATCTTGATGGAAATATAACCGTATAATGTGTGTGCATATACACAATTGCATAAAAGTTCGGACTCTGAAGAATAGGCTGCATATAGAGAATCTAGTCTCTATTGTGGAAAAGTGCTAAAATCTGTAACCAAAGGAGAAAATTACTCTTCTGATTTAAGCAGCTGCAAAGACTTCTCCTCTTGAGGTAGTAGGCTGAATAACTTGGTACAACGGCAAGACTTGAAGTAGGAACCAAAAATATGCAGCAACTTACTGAAGATCAGCATACACACACTAGGTGTGTGCGAAGAAGAAGAGGGCAGCAGCAAAACATCTTCAAAGGCAGCTACAGGACTCCAAACAGCAGCACCTCCATCTAGAGCACACTTGACTTAGTGTATATGATACAGTTATGAGCACCCATGTTGAACTTCATGCAGGAAATAAACCACCCTAAGCTGCCATTGTAGAACAAACTCAATAAGCAAAAAGCACTTTGTCAGCACTATGTTTTTTGAAAAGCTTACGTGGGCTTTTCGTATATGCGTTTAGGGTTTAAAACTAGTGAGTGCATGTGAACCTTTAGATTTAGTAGCTCTTGAATCTCAAAATTTGAGTCATTGGATCAATTTAATAATTTTAAGTGAAAAGTTTTCTTAAGAACAGAAAATATGGTTTGATATCTGGGAGGGTTTTAGGTTTCAGATAATAGAGGGTTATGTATGAATAGATAGCTCTTTTGAAGCTCTATTAGAATATGTAATAATAATAATGTTTAGCCATCTTTGACCATACGATTCTTGAGAAATGGTGAAATGGTGGAATTAGGGTTTGCTAGAAATTTGGGTTTTGAACACAATATGACATTATTTTCAACAATCCCCCTCAATGTCATATTGGAGTAAGATTTAATAATCTGCATAACATCATACATGTGATGTCTTTTCCTTGATAATGGTGTTTTATCCTTGCATGATGAATTGGGTTTCTTTGCTATAGCAATAACTCTTTGACTCTCTGGAAATACCTGCATAGGTAAGTGAATATAAACAACAAGATAACTTAGAATTTTTTACAAGCCCCAAGTGTAGCTGTAAAGGAAGCCTTATACTTTGCTTCACCAGAAGATGTCACTATGGTAGGTTGTTTCTTAGAATGCCATAAATCACGCAATCTCCATCAAAGAAACAATAGTCACTTGTAGATTTTCTCGAGTCTTTGTCACTTGCTCAATGAGAATTTGTAAATCCTTTTAAGTGTGAAGTGTGGTGACTTAGGTAATAACATAGCATAATTCTTTATGGCCTTCAAATATCTGAAAATACGCTTAACTACTTTCCAATGAATTTGGAAAGGTTTATGCATGAAGCTTGATACTTGAGAAAGAGCAAATTGTATGTTAGGTGGTCTATCACAAAGATAAATCAAGCACCTAATTGCTTGACTATAAATAGTAGCATCAAAAGGTTTTGAATCTGCATTTACTTGTAAAGAAACATTATCATCCATAGAATTTCCATAAGTTTTTATTCTTGCATTTCAAACATTTTTAGAAGCTTCTCAATGTACTTCTTTAGTGTCATGAATATTTATTTATCTTTGTGAATGAATTCATTGCCAAGATAATAATGTAGGGTACCAAGGACATTAACATCAAATATTTTCTTAAGTTCTAACTTACAAAATTGTAAATCTGAATTTTTGGGATCTCTTATGATCATATCATCAACATAAATGATGATTGTAATCAAGACATCTTCCTCTGACTTAACATAGAGTGTAGAAGAAGCTTCTGAATTTTTAAAAACTATGGAAATAAGATACGAGTGTATCTTTTTATACTAAGGTCTTGGTGCTTGCTTCAAACCATAAAGAGCTTTGATTAGCTTGCAAATAAGATGTTCTTTACCTTTCTTCGTAAAACCCTCTGGTTGTTGATTGTAGACATCTTCATGTAGATCACCATTAAGAAGTGTTGACTTGATATTTAATTGGTATATCTTCGAATCAAAGAATGAAACTAAAGAAAGTACTGTTCTGACTATCATCATTCTAAAAGTAGGTGCAAAAGTTTCATCATATTCTATTCCTTTCTTTTGTGCATAACCTTTGATAATTAACCTTGCGTTATGCATGCCATAGTACCATCAGATTTCCTTTTGATTTTGAATATCCACTTGACACCAATAGCTTTCATTTCTTCTAGTAACTCATAAAACTTCCAAGTTTGATGATGGATATAATCAATCTCCTCTTGCATTGCTTTCTTCCATATAAGACTATGTAATGCTTCTTGGACACGTAGGTTCATTATGAAGCGCTATAAAATCTTGACTTCTAGAAGACTCTCTTCTTGAATTGGTTCTTCTTCTATTGGTTGAGAAGGAATGGGAGATGGTGAAGGTTGTGGTTGTGGTGGCATATAAAATTCAGCTTTAGTAGTAGTAGTAGGGATTTTTAATTTTTTCTTTTCTTTTATATGCTTGAATATATGGGTTCGATATTTGCTAAAAATTCTGCATTATTATTTAACTTTATGAAATGTGGAATTTTTGAATTTCATAAATATAAATCTGATTTTCAACAAGGTAAGCATTATGTGAGAGTAAAACATCATCTATTTTTGAAAAGTAGAACGTGTAACCTTTGCTTTTAATACTGTGAACAACAAAATTAGCTTTATTCCCCATGCATCAATTCCACCTCCTTGTAGCTAGAGCTTGTGTATTGGAAGTGTATCCACTAGGTGGACCACCTTTTTGCCCTTGTCAGGGGCCATACTAGTCTTTGGTCCTCCTTTCTTTTCTTCTCCCTTACGAAGTGGATACTTCCATTGTGCATGATTAGGAGACAAGCACCTAAAGCACAAATTTCCCCTCTTGGCCCTTGATATGAAACCCTCTTTTGCTATCCTGTACACGACTTCCAATGAGCTTCGAGAAACACACATAGAGATTAGATGTTCTTTTTCCTCCCAACCATAGTCCGACTTTCTCTACGTAGCTCTTGCATGAGTCTTATTAAAGACTTATCTTGCTACCATGTGGTATGATCTGCCTAAATGATGCCATGTGGCCGTTCTCGCCACTTCACCAAAAGGGTCTAAGGGTTGATTCATACCCCCACATTCAGATGATGTGACACTTTCTTCCCCTTGAAAAACATTTTTCTCCTTGAAAATGTAGATGAAATGTTCGTATAAGTAGAAAAGTGCTCGAACTCTCTTGAACCCCATGTAATCTATGTACATGATCATCTCTCTGTGTTGCTTTCCTATGTCCTACCTCTTAAGAAGTCTCAAATGAGATCATCTTAAAAATGGGAAACCGTATGTGGTGCATACTGTCTCCCATATACATTCAACTTCCAAACGATCACTCCCATGACATATAACATAAAAAATGATCTAACTGCATATGGTATATACTCCTCTGGAAGTAATAGTATGAAAAGAAAGTGTAAAGTTCCAAGCTTATAGGCTTGACCATACCATAATGGAGATAATAAACCATAAAATCCTCTAAAATATGGAACAATCCCGCATAAAAATGACTCCAAACCTATCTAGGACTAAATGATAGATTCGCCCTCATACCACTATAGGTCGTCCTAACCTTTGAGTGTACTCACAAGTAATAGTTTAATCTAAACTACCTTGTGAACTATGCAAGTCCATCATCCTAGGTCACATATAAGACTTCCTTTGTAGTAAAATGAAATCTCTACATTCGAGTAACCAAGTAGTCCTTGGTCTGTTATCCATAAACTGAGACTAAGTTATATTGAAAGAGAGTCTATGGCACTAGTGCAAACTTGGTAGCTATTTTCTCTTCCTTGAGGAGATTCAGATAATCCATAAGTACCCATCCCTCCTAATTGATGCTCAATTATCATCCTCATGATGAAGCATCAACAAAGACTTTGGTAACCCAATAGGTCAGATCTATCCCCATCTCCTAAAGACCCTATAACATAGTCACCAGGGGACGGTGACATGTCCCGGAAACGGTGATGTCTCGGGGTCGAGGACGGGACCTAGTCCGTCTCGGGGACGCCAATCTGGGACGACACTCAAAATATGCTGATTTTGAGGTCAATTTTATAAAAATTTCATTCGTTATTAGTATGTTAGCTTATAAGAACACAAATAAACAAGAAAATATTAAAAACAAGTATTTTTTGAGTGAATTATATGAAAACATGTGATGTGCATTGTGTCTCGACCTGTTGGGAGTTGCAGTACATATAAACATTGAACAATGACTATAAGTGATCATTAATACTATTCTCACTCATATGAAAGACAACTTTGAACAACCACATCAATGATCATACATCATAAACAATATTTGAGGGCCAAAGGTAAAGCACATCTATATTACCATGATTTCATAAGAAAGGATTACATCGATGTAGGAAAAAAAAAGATCAATTATTGTATCATCTTGATTATCACTACATATCAAAAAGCATACATATCGTGATTAGAACCAAAAAAGTACATCCATGGCCCAAATGACATAGATGATAGATAACTCACGCATCAGGGAGAATCCAAGTGAGGAGTCGGTGCTACACTAGTGGAGGTAGTAGCCCGTGGTGCATTTTGAATCTCCACATGCTCAAAGTATTCAGCATCATGTGTCTCTTCCTCATGTTCTTCACTTTGCACTTTGTTGTCCGCCATTTCCCATTTTGTAAAAGGATATGAAGCCATGCTTTGAGTCTTGCACAACATCCTTAAGTTTGCACTCACAAAGACAAGATCACTTGCACGTTGCACACCAAGTCTATTCCTCTTCTTAGAGGCTACATGTCCATATACACTCCATAGTTGCTCAAGGCAACTTGTTGTGCACGCTTGACTAAGTATGCGTATAGCCAATTGTTGCAGCTCTGGACCATCAAATCCAAAATCTTCCCACCAAAGAGCGGCGCCAATCGAAACTTGTCTTCCTATGCATCTTGCATCTTCACATGAAAATGAAGCATTTTTCATAGTTCGATGTTTTGATAGCTGATCCCTAATAAGCCTTTTGGATACATTATCTGGGACAAGTCTCTTCAATATCATTCTCCATCCATTTGCCACCTTTGGATCAGCATATTGCTTCTTATCTTGGAATTCGGGATCCACCATGAATGGTGCTCCATGGAGTGGGGAGTAGTAAGCATTCCATCGCCGAACACATATTGATGAAATTTCTTCATACTTATCATCCTCTTGCACTAGCTTCTTCAAGGACTCAATGGTTCTATCCATAGCTTCATATACTTTGCCAATGCATGGTTCCATAGAATCCACCACTCTTAGTAAGTGCACAAGTGGTTGCACAATATCCACTATGTGGCTAATATTCTCCCACCATGCTGGCTTATGAGCCAATTTTCTAAATTCCTTTCATGTTGCGGTGGAAGCCTCTGACATTGCCGCAAATTCGTCACTCAATAGTAGGCCTCTTATAACACCACTACACTTCACAACATGATGTAGCATGATGAAGTTGTATGCAAATCGTGTTTCGGCATATTTGAGTAAAACAAGAGTAGATCTCTTGTTGAACTCATTTTGCACACATGATTATTGATGAAGCTCACTAATGCATTTGCCTCGTTGATGGAAGGCAAAATCCATTCCAAACTGCCAATGTCTTTGAGAATATTATTTAGGCAATGAGCCATGCAAAAACAAACACTGATATGAGGATTCAAGTTTTCAATGATTTGGGCTGCTGTCCTATTTGAGGCCTCCCCATCTTCTACTATGGCCACAACATTTGGTGGACCCATTATTTGTATGGCACTTGCCCACTCAAAAGCAAGCACATCAGCTGATTTTCCTGTCTAAGATGCATCATGGGATGATATGAGGTACATCTCACCTCGGGAGTAAGCGACAACTCCATGGATAAATCGTCGTTGTGTGTCACTCCATCCATCCACGAGCAAGGACGTTGGATTTCTTTCCCATGACTTTCGAATGTTCTCACATGTGGCTTCCACAAGTTTCTTCTCTTTCTCTAGTAGAGTTGTTTGTAAACTCTCGGAAGAGGGAGGAACATATTGCGGTCCAGATTCCCCTATCTTTTTCATCATCTTGTTGAAGTATGGTGATCTATGAACCAAAAAACAATTTACATTAGACAAATTGTAGATAACTAAGACCTAGGTAGATTGAATGCAAACAAAATTCTGGCGCAAATTAATTGGAAGAAATACGTTAAATGTGTATCAAATTGAATCTACAAAAAATACAGTATGTGAAGATGGATCTACCACCAAATTCAGAAACGTTGATTTGTCAGAGTTGATCGGCCGATGATAATGTTAAGCGTTGATGCAGCTGGTAATTGTTGTTGCAATAATCAATGGAGAGCGTCGTAGTATGGCTCTAGCTCCATATATAGGGCTTTAAGCGTTAACTTTAGAGCTCTCAAAAAAAAGCAGCAACCTTTGATAATTTTATCGGAATTACTTCGCCAGATAAAACAAAATCGTCATCGTTGATATTTATCGACTTTGAAACAAAAATCTTTTAATAAAGCTATATAAAATAAATCGCTTTACCATGAGCGTCCTTGGGATTTGAACCAAGGACCTAATAGATGCGAAATAGATCTTATAAACCACTTTCTCATCATGGATTTGGACATTAGAGAATTATTTTCAGTTTTAGATAATTCTTAGAGTTTATGGTTTATCTCATAAATTCCTTAGTCTTTGACCGAAACCAAAGTGGATTAACCTGAACTCTAAGAGATCTTTGACTTTGATAAATTATTGCTAACACATTCTACAACTTTTCTCAACCAGTAGTACTTGGAAGATAGAGACATCAAAAGTATGTGGTTTTCCTTAATCATTTGGGTAGAATGATTGTCATAATGAAGATAGAGTTTGAATTTCTTTGGGAATGGATGTTTGTCTTCTCTCTTCAAAGTAAAGAGAGATATTCTCTCTGACACCGGTCTGAATTGATCCGTTAGAACCTATAAAAGTACTGATTGAAATCGGTTTGCGAATCGAATCAAGCATGATTGGTAGTATGTTGGAAATGAGGTAGGCCCACACAAGTTTCATAGGATCTTTCACACACAAGAAGCCTTGCTTATATACACAGCTTGAACCGAATAAGATAGATGAGAGAAAATAGACAATAGAGAACGAGATAAGAGATGTATGAGCCGCAAGAGCTACTCTTAAAGTAATGTAGAATTGATGGAATGGCTTTCAATGTGTGTATGTGCAAAAATAATGCAGAAGTCGGAAATAGAATGGTTCTGGATATAAAACATTAGAGTATTGTGCCTACAGTTTTAGGAATAATGTGTGTTCGCTGGAAAGTGACGGTAAATAAGCTGTAGAAGGAATATCCAGCCTATGTGCTGTGAGTGTGGAAAATCTTCTAGAAAACTAGAAAATAACTTTGTCTGATGTAGGGAGTCGCAAGAACTCCTCAACTTGAAGTATAAGGCTGGAAACACCTGGTACAACAGCAAAAAGAGGAGTAGAACAAAAATACATCAGCAATTTACAGTACTCAGCAGGCCACACATAAGTCTATGTGTGCAGAAAAGGTTACAGCAGCAAATAATGACCAATCAGCACCTAACACACTTACGGAGTGTGTGATCATGTAGAAGATGAGTCATGAGCCCCCCAATGAGGTCTTTTTATAGACTCAAAGCTGGTTAGCAAAAAATTGGCGCAAAAGTAGCTTCTAATAGCTTTATTCACTTTGAATCATAACAATCAGATTTGAATTATCCCACTTTATTGAGATTTTGACAAGTGGCATGTGACAAGCTAATGAAAAGCAAAATATTAAGATTTTGATTTTGAGGGTGATGATGTCAGATGGCCAAATATTATATATGGTTAGATAGCTCTTGATGAGCACTTTAAGAATATGCCATAATAATTTTGACCATTTATGACCAAAACCATGTCTAAGAAATGGTGATCAATTTTAGGGTTTACTGGAAATTAGGAGTTAATGTACACATTTGACATTGTTTCCAACATACTATTGTAGGTGTGTAGGTAGGTTAATTAGGAGGAGGGTTGGGTTGATAGGTAGGTACGTAGATGGGTAGGTTTGTAGGGGGAGGGGGAGGGGGAGAGAAAGAGGCAAGCACATACATACACATATCTGCATAAATAACTGTTATGATTCCTAAAAAGTTCAATAAAAAAAGTTAGAACTCGTCCACCTCTCTAAAAGAGACCATAAATAGGACCCATGGGTTCATTTTTCATTCATTCCTCTTATGAGGCTCTTGGATTCTTGGCCCTTAATGGAGTCCACACACCTATATGGTGGGGGTATAATGATGAGGGGGCTGCCACCAGCTTGGCTGCAGGCTCCTAAGCTTGGGGGTGGGTCGCTGTGGACCCTATGGGTGGGAGGTGAGTCTGATGTCCATCTTTCTATTGTTTGTGAATATGGCTTATGTACTTGGCTTATCCAGCAGGAAGGATCGAGGAGGATCTAACATGTAGCAATGAGCACACACATGCACGCGCACTCATACACACACACCCCCCCCTGTATATATGTTTATGTGGATGGATGGATGGATGGATAGAGGGAGGGAGAGCATTATTCTTATCCATGATTATGATGAATTACTTATCCAACCTCACCATTGTTGTTGAATGGATGTTCCATTATAGATTAATTTGTTCTGCGACCTTAAGTTCTGCATCTGAAACTTTTGTCTTCACTATTACTTTTTGAGTATGCATATAACATGTTTTCAGAAATGTTTTTTCAATGCAATTGATACTATCTGGTATTCTATGCAATGCGTGCTGTGTATTACAGTTTGTTCAAGGTCTTGGGATGTCAGGAGAAGCAGAATTTGTTGATGTTTATGGTTTTGATAAGGAGCTTCTGGCTATGGTTCCAACACCAGTTTTGGCTGTTTTGTTACTCTTTCCTCTTACAGATGAGGTATGTATTGTTACTATTGTATGTGACAGCTATCACGTTCTTTTGAATATTTGGAGCAGATATTGTTTTTTTGGATCAAAAAAAAATTAGGCTATGGCTGTCTTCGTCATTTTGTTTCCATACTTAGTCCAGTTTTTGTTTTGTTGTAAGCTTTTATATTGTGAGCAAATTAAGGTTTTTTTATTTGTTTTATTGGATTTGGGAATATCCTGGTCATTCTAAAGGAAAATTTTACACTATAAGGTATTTTTGCCAATTATTTTTTTCTTTGTTTGGAAACTTTTTCACATATTTTTATTTTTAATTTCAATCTAGTACTTTAGGCAAGTAACTGATGTAACTTGCTTTGCTCGACTTGAAAATTGTTGTTCTTCTATAATTCTGCCTTTTGTTTCTGAAAGCTGAAGTTCTTGTTTCTCAGTTTAATGTGTAAAGATTTATCATATGATTTACTATGTACATGTTGTAGATAACAAGTGTTTTGGTCCCTTGGTATTTTTTGTATGCATGCTTTTTCTTTTCGTCCTTCATTTTCTCGGTGTTGTCTTTTCCTATGCATTGAATTTTTTCTATTAAACAATTGCTCATTGGTCCAGTTGGTTTTCAAGATTGTAAAGCTGTGTATGCATATGTTTGTGTCTATGTGCCTATATGTGTTTATACATACATACAAACAAACATGTGTATGAATGCAATATGTATGTATGCATGCATGTATGTATGTTTGTATATGTGAATTGTTAATCCTTTTATTTTTTTATTCTTATTTTCAACTTGCCCATTTTTTTTCCGTGTGTATGTATGTATGAACACATGTATGTATGTTTGAATAGATGCATGTATGTACGTATGTATGTACTATGTTTAGATTAGGAGTGACTCTTTTTTGGAGCCTAATTGTGCTATTTTACGAATTTCTGCTTTTCATTGATGCATCTTGGGGTATAGTCTTTTAGGGTGATTCATCTAAGGTTTTGTCCCTCATCTGTTTGTTCATTGACATTGCACAGTTTGAAGCAGCTCGTGCTGAACAGAAAGCTCTTGACAAGGAGGACAAACTTGTAAGTCTGAATTGATGACTATGTTTGTGTTGTTTTATTTTTTCACTGCAGCATGGATTTTGCATGCAAGGGCAACTTGGCCAAATTAGTACATTTTAATCAGCTTTTCTTGGTCATCCATGTGCTTTGACTGAAGGCTTGAAAGATAATATTGATTTAGTAGGATTCAGTTATATGACGTGGCATATTGGAATATATTTTCCAAAACTTAATTGCCATTGGACGTTGCTATTGGGCATGGTAAGTTCTATCAAATCATTGTCAGGATTCCAGAATCTGTAAGCTGCCATGTATGGTGGACTGAAGCCGTGGGAATTACTTATTTTTGAATTCATTGGGTGTTTTTCCTCTTTATGTCTCCAGATCAGCAACAATGTTTACTTCATGAAACAAACAGTGGGAAATGCATGCGGTACTGTGGCCTTGCTTCATGCAGTGGGCAATAATTTGTCAAGATTGAACCTGAGTAAGATCCTCAATTCATACCCTTTTTTTCTGTTTGGGGATCTGCTTTGCTTGTTGTCCCTCTAAATTTTCAAAATCTACAGCTGTGCCTCAAAAGTTTCAATAGCAAATAATCTTTGTGGACAGTGCAGGGTTCTTATTTTGAGAGATTTTTCGAAGCCAGTGCAAAACTGACACCAGATGAGGTGAGTGGATTGCTTTACACACTCTGGTTACTCTATCATCTTTCTTTATAGGGCTAGGCAATGTAAATCTAAAACCTTATTCGTCTTCTGTAGAGAGCTGCAGCACTTGAGAAAGATGATGAAATAGAGAATGTGCATTCAGTCGCTGCAAATGCAGGAGAAACTCCTGTAAGTGTTGCATTTTTTTCCTTTCTGCAGTTCCACTTTTGTTTATATGTGAGAGCCTTTTTGAGCCATTAACAGAACTCTTTGTAGTATAAGAAATTTGAAGCATAAAAGATTGTTTTCATCCTGTTGCTTCTTCTCAGCATGAGCTATACTCTTCTCTTTTCACTTTTTCTGTATGTAATTGATAATGAATTTATATTTTAGATGCCACCTAAGAAGATAGCTAGGAAATAGAACTGAAATCAAGGTGTCATTTGGTTGTCAAACTCTGATCTGTTTTTATTTTAGCATAAATATTTTTTCCATCTTCTAGAACTATGAGGGTGGGATGATTCTTGAATATTGTAGCATCTTGCTTTCATGATTGCATCTCACCTCTTTGGATTAGTTTATCTGGAAGCACTGTTTTCAATCCCAAGCAGGGTGGAAAAATCTCCTACATTTTCCCATAACCAAGTTGGAAAAGCATGGGAATTTCTTCCCGTGTGGGGACTGCAGCGTGATTAAAAGGGGCCCTATTTTGTTCTCACTCTCAGTTTATGGCCGAATTTATGCTAATTTCCTCTATGCTTCCTCACATGGCTGCAAGCTCCACTTCGCCCATGTAATTCGGAGGTAATAACTTATTATATAAAGGACATCCTGACCTTCCATACGTACAGTCTTTGTGATACATAAGTATGGAAGCAAGAAAAGCTTCACTTTCTTCAAGTACAAAAGACTATACACAAGAATGACCTTAATGCAACATAACAAGATGTTCTAATATTTAAAGCAAAGTACGTAAGAGAAACCCTAATAGAGACTAGCGATTGAGCTTGCAAGATAAATATGACATCACTCTTTGTGGGTAAGATATGTTGGTGAAGTTTGGTGAAAAAATTCTTTGAGTATATTTACATAGCCACCACACATACACACTAGTGATTTAAGAAAAGAAGTAAAATGATCAGCTAGAGCATCATATGTTGAGCTTAATACGTTGACAATATATTTGTTATTACAAATCACAATCACATGATATATTGTAACGTTTGACTACCTAGATTCAGTAGTCCCAATCTTGAGAGAATCAATTCAAATATTGTTAGAAGCTAGGAAAAGGTGAAATTGATTCACCACAACTCTACACTTATCAACAAAAAAGGATCAAAGGAAAGTTAGATGGAGGAGAAGAGTTCGATGAAGGAGATCATGGGTTCAAGTTTTGTAGAGCTCTTTTGTGGAAAAGCTGTGCAAAATGATAGTGAACTTAGATATATGGCTGAAAGTCAACTAGAGTAACCAAATCACTTGGAAGATTGTTTTGAAAGCATCACACATGAATTCAAGTGAACAATTTATGGATTCATTTCTTAGCATGTTGGATACATATGAGTTAACTCAAAAACACATGCGCACTCAAAAAAGCTCATGTCATAGTACTTGCAATCATGATGTTATAGACTATGTCCACTCTTGATGGCTCTTGCATGTCCAAAAGAAAAGTTAGTCAAGTATCAACATCTTTTATTTTGCAATACAAATCTCAAGTCTCATCATTCTCATATAGAAGCCCATAAACATTTATTTAAGCACCTTTGAGGTCTTCACTTGTAAGAGGCGTCTAAGATATTAAGTGTTTTTGTTTTTTTTCCTAGATCAATCACAATACTTTTTCGTGGAATTCATTTCTTGCATTTGCTCAATTTTACTCATATTCCCTACGAATTTCATGCAGTATTTAGTACTAATGTTGTTTTCAGTGATTCCACGTTCCTTAAGTGACATGTCAAGAAAAGCCTATATCATAACTCTCATCTTCAAAAGAGCTACCATTTCCTTTTCTCAAGCTTCTTTATCTTCATCATCAAGCTTTTATTTCAGCTTGAACTTGAGATTAGCAAGGCTTCATCTCATTTTGACTTTCATTTGGCTTTGATACCATGCTTACATTTTTTTAATTTTAATTTTGCTTCCATACCGCATGCACTTCCATTTGCTTTATCGAATTCAATGTCGAATTTAATTGCTACTCAAATCTACCATGTGTCAAATATTTTTGCTTCATGGACTATTGAATTCTTTAACTTCAGCTGAAAAGCAATTTTCTTCACGTCTTTTTATCTTATTCGCTATTTTAAGGAGTTGTTCTTTGTTTTTTTGGTTTTCCCCTTCAAAAAATAAACATCGCAAGAATGCAAATAAGCATATGGTAGCAATCACATTATACATAGTATTATACTATTTTGAATACGTGTAAGTTTGGACTATGCACATACATAACTTAGATACATACATGCATGCATGCATGCTTGCATCCATCCATCCATACAAACATCCACTCATCCATCCATCCATCATACATGAAAGTAATACATTACTTTTAGGAGAGCACTAGATAAAACTAACTGGACACAAGTTTATGATAATGTATTTTTGATTACAAGATAACCCATGTAGGGGAATACAATGCAACACTATCCAACTAACAAAGGAAGTCCCACAACTAGGGGTTAACAGGTATGGAATACAAAAGTAGATTTTAGATATAGAGAATCCAACACTCGAGGAATGTAGGATAGATAAGGGATCCCACAACCAAGATAGTGGGCATGAAACACCATGTAAGAATCATACGACTTCCTTCGATAGGGATGAACAAAGTACAAGACAAGATCTCCTGCTACAAACTTGCAAGACATTATCGATGATGTAGGCAATGACATTGGATATGTTTTGGAAGCTTCCATGTTAATGCTGCAAGGGGTGGTTCACATGGGTCTTTGAGGTCCTCCAAGTAAGGGTTATGCTCACACGATAAAAGAATGATCAAGAAATGATCTAAGGTAATATGATTGACAAGATACAGGCGGAGATTAAGTGAGACATTGTTGAATGAAGGCATCAAGCATCTTGTACTTGCATAGTTTTGAATGTCCATGATAGAACGAAATGCTCGATGGTATGTATTGGATTTTTGGCTTTTTGGATGATTCTTTTGATATGGAATGGAAGGTTATGGAAGCCTTGAATCCAGTTTGCTTCCTCTTCGTAGGGTGCTTGGTAATTTTATGATCATCATCCCCATAATAGAAGAACAACCCATTGTCTTTCTAATATGTTCTTTCATTTCCGGTGAGGAGTTTGAATCTAATGTTATCCAATTGCACTATGTTGTTGAGGGACCAAACTAAACTTGCATTCCCAACTTTGAGAGAGAGTCTTTTTCTTTTGTTTTCTTTCAAGCGACTGGTTATTACATCTAGTTGCTTAGTTCATTAATTTTTTCAAAGTATTTCCTTGGGCATGGTTAAGAGGTCCTTATTGATCGAAATTGTTCGATAAAATAATGAGTATACTATATGAGATCACAAATGCTTTGTTTGAATTCAGACGCATAAATAGAAGAGGGCATATTTCCTTGATGTCGTTTTTTGCAATGCATGAAGAGTTGGTATCTCAATAGGAAGATATGAACGCTTGAATGAAGGCCTTTAAATCATACATAATATCCATATCCCTCTCAAGGATAGGTGCAAATCACAAAAGAGAAGGGCTACATAATACAATTCCTATAAGCATTAGCACATTGGGTAATCCTACAATCATCATCTCTAAAATAGAATCATAATCCATTTTCTCTTTCTAAGTATAAGTTGTTTGAATCTGATGTTATCCTATTGCATGGGTTCTGATTGATATTCCTCTAACATGTCTTGTGAAGGGACTGAACTAAACTTGCATTCCCAACTTTGAGTGAGAGTCTTTTTCTTTCAAACATGGATTATTGCACTCAATTTCTTAGTTCATTAATTCATTTAATGTATTTGCATTGGGCATGGTTAATGTGAATTCTTAATATTGGTGCTCAAGCTGCATCGAAATTGGTTGATGAAATAATCCGTGTGTCATATGAGATCACAAATGATTTGTTGGAATTCTGATACATATGATCATCATCTCATAATAGAAGCATTATCTTCTTTCTTTCTAATATTTTCTTTCTTTTGGTGTGAGTTGTCGAAATTCAATGTTATCCGATTGTATGGGTTTTGGTTGAGATCCTTCTAAAATATGTTGTTAAGGGAGTGAACTTAACTGGCATCCCTAACCTCGAGTGTCAATCGTTTTCTTTTGTTTTCTTTCAAACAACAAGTTATTACATTAAATTGCTTAGTTCATGAATTCATTCAAAGTATTTGCCTTGGGCATGGTTAACATGAGGTCCTTGATATTGTTGCCTAAGCTCCTAGGTAATTAGGTGCATTCGGTTCGGTACCTTCATTGCATTTAAGGTTCAAGTACCAAACCTTACCTCCAAGGTAAGGTGGGTTTTACATACATACACACACATATATAAATATAAATATAAATATAAATATAAATATAAATATAAATATAAATATATATATATATATATATATATATATATATAAATATATATATATATATATATATATATATATATATATATATATATATATATATATATATATACATATACATATATATATACACACACCCACACTAATATACACACACACACACACAAGTATTAGAAGCCATGCGTTTCTCACTCTATCTCTCTCTCTATTTATATCTCTCTCTCTCTCTCTAGCGGGCTTGGAATCGGATGCGTGAAGCAAGCTATGCTCACTCACTCTTGTGCGTACGATGGGAATGAAATTATGTGCCAACATGCTCTTAGGGAACGCATTTGTAGAGAACAACAGATAGCTTTAAGACTTTAGGTTTCAACTTTCAAAAGGGATTTATTTTTTATTTTTTATTTTTTCTTTTGAGTCAGCAGAGAACCGAATGGGTAAGGTGTGAACCGAATGAACCGAATTGCAAGTACGTTACAGGGCTTCATGTTCGCGAACCGGATGAACGTTGCTAAACTCAATTGACATCAGATGATAAAGTAATGTGTGTGTTATATGAGATCAGAAATGATTTGTTTGAATTCGGATGCATTGGTAGAAGTAGGCCTATTTCTTTGATATAGCTTTCATAGCTTTGTTTTTGCAATGCATGAACAATTGGTATCCTCCCAAGGAAGGTATGAACTTTGGACCGAAGGCCTTGAAATCGTATGTAATGTCCATATCCTTCTCAAGGATAGGTGCAAACCATGGAAGAGAAGGGCCATATAATACAATTCCTATGGGCCTTAGGACATTCAGTAACCTTATGACCATAATCTCCTTGAAACCATCATCCATGTCTTTTTGATGTTTTGTTTCTTTTACTGTTGGTTGTTGGAATTTAATGTTATCCAAGTGCATGGTTTTTGGTTGAGATTCTTCTAAACATAGGTTGTTGAGGGGCTAAACTAAACTTGCATTCTGAACTTTGAGTGCATCTTTTTCTTTTGTTTTCTTTCAAATAACCGGTTATTAGATGCTATTGCTTAGTTCATTAATTCATTTAAAGTATTTACCTTGGACATGGTTAAAATGAGATCCTTGATATTGATGCCTAAGCTCGATTGAAATTGGTTGATAAAACAACATGTGTGCTATATGAGATCACAAATAATTTGTTTGAATTTGGATGCGTAGGTAGAAGAAGGCTTGTTTCCTTGATGTAACTTTCATAGATTTGTTTTTGCAATGCATGAATAATTGGTGTCTCCTAAGGAAGGTATGAACTCTTGGATGAAGGCCTTGAAATCATACATAATGTCCATATACTTCTCAAGGATAGGTGCAAAACCACAAAAGAGAAGGGCCATATAATACATTCTATGAGGCTTAGCACATTCGGTAGCCTTATGATCATCATCTCCATAGAACCATTAGCCATTGTCTTTTTGATATTTTCTTTCTTTTAGTGTAAGTTTCCGGAATGTAATGTTATTCGATTGCATGAGTTTTGGTTGAGATTCTTCTAACTATGTTGTTGAGGGACTAAACTAAACTCGCATTCCCAACTATGAGTGAGAGTCTTTTTCTTTTGTTTTTTTCAAACAACTGGTTATTATATTCAATTGCTTAGTTCATTAATTCATTTAAAGTATTTACCTTGGGCATGGTTAATAATTGGAGTCCTTGATATTGATATCTAAACTCAATTGAAATTGGTTGATAAAAAATAATCAATGTGCTATATGAGATTAGAAATGATTTGTTTGAATTTGAACACATAGTTAGAAGAAGACCTATTTCCTTGATACAGCTTTCATGGCTTTGTTTTTGCAACACATGAACAATTGGTATCTCCCAAGGAAGTTATGAACTTTGAAATGAAGTCCTGGAAATCATACATAATGTCCATATCCTTCTCAAGGATAGGTGAAACCACGTAAGAGACGGGTGACATAATATCATTCTTATGAGCTTTACTTGAGAAGTATCATTTGGGTACTTGTCTGGTTGCATTCTTATGAAGATTTGGACATGTTGGAAGAATGTTTGGTTTGTTTCCATCAAATTTGTTAGACCTTCTCACTTTTGGATTTTTCTTCATACTAGATGTCTTTGGGAAACTCCGAGAAGATTGATTCACTATGATTTGTGACTCTTTGATAAGATCTCAAACACTTTTCTATTGAATCCTTTCTTGGTTCTCTTGTATCTCTTAATCTTGTTGTTGAATAACTCTAAGCAAAAAAAGAAAAAGATTTCTTTACGAATATTCTCCTTGGCTAGATCTTTAGCTTTCTTAGTCTCGCCAAAATGTTAGGGGAGCATTAGATTGTACTGATCAAGACTAGACTTGACATGAAATTATTGCAATATATTTTCGATTAAAGGATGACCATGCACAAGAATAAAATACAACAATATCCAACTATGTTCATAGGAAGTTTCGTAACTTAGAAGTAGTGGGTTTGGAATACATAGGTAGACAAGATACAAAGGATCCCACAACTTGGGACCATAGGTATAGATAATAGGGCTAGATAGGATGTAGAGGATCCCAAAGCCCAAGATAGTAAGCATGAAACATGATATTAGGATTACATGAACTCATTTGCGATGAATTACATCATTTTAGAATTACATGTAATCCAAGGATAGTAGGCATGAAACATGATATTAGAATTACATGAACTCATGCAAGATAGGAACTTGATTGCTCCTTTACTTGGTAGAACAAGATCAAGCTGTCGCCATGCATAAGTGATTTTGTGGATGTATTTCTTATTGCAACCGCATGTAATGAAGAGCCACTCACTTTTGAAGATGCATGGGATGATTCAAATTGGAAGTTCCATAACGTAGTAGTAGGTATGGAATACATAGGTAGGCAAGATACAAAAGATCCCACAACTTGGGGCCATAGTGTGACTTCCCCAAAGTTAGACATGTGGATGGGCGTTTGTAGTTAAGTGTCCGGCCAAATATGAATTGGTCGCCTAGTGTGAACTGGGCCACCTCCTCATTTTAGCCTACAAATAGGACCCACGGGCTCATTTGTGAGGGATTCCTTGTGTGAGGCACTTGGACTCTTGGCCCTTTGGCAGAGCCTCGTCACCCATACTGGTGGGGGGCTCGTGAATATGGTTTGTGTCTTGTCTCGTCCAGCAGGGAGGATCCTTAAGGTTCTAACCAAGGTGGTACGGAACGTTTGGTACGGCATGTACGATACGCGTACGGAACGCGGTGCCGTACCAAACGTCGGGATATGGAACGGTATGGAATGTTACCTTATTAATTAATTTATATATATAAATATATATATATATATATATATATAAATATATATATATATATAAATATATATATATATATATATATATATATATATATATATATATATATATATATATATATATATATATATATATATATATATATATATATTTACTTACTTATTTATTTATTTATTTATTTATTTATGTCCATACATGCATGTAAAGTGTATACATTCAATGTGCATTGTGTCATGCATGTATGCACTATATATGTGTATGCATGTATGTATGTGTGTGTGTACATATGACTGTATCAGTGTTGCATCGCAACGCGTTGCGATGCGTTTGCAACGTTCGCAACGTTCGCAACGCAACGTCTCAACGTTGCGACGTTCGCAACGCGTTGCGATAAAAAACAAATTTTTTTGCCTCAAATGAGGCCGTTTCGTCGAAACGGCCTCATTGAGGCATTTGCTACTGTCGACCCGAGAGCGCTCAGCGTACCAAGCTACAGGAGAGGAGCAACCTTGAGCAAGGTGAAGGTAGTTTTTTACATACACACCCTCACACACCCGTGCCAAGCTTGCTTCCTATCTTGAGTCCACTGTCCTCTCCGCTTTTAACCTCTTCCAAGTTCCATCAACATGCCTAAAGCAAAACAAGCATGTTGGGAATATGTGACAAGCCAAGGAAAGATGGGCTCCGGGGGTAGTGAGAGATGGACTTGCAAGCTTTGTGGCTTTAGTGGAGCCGGTGGAGCTGATAGGATCAAGGCACACCTTGGAAGACTTAGTGGCATAGGAGTTGCACCTTGCAAAGAGCCTATGCCCGAAGCTATAAAGGGAGAGCTAATGGCATGGGTAGCTCAAAAAGCCCAAGGTAGAAGGAGTGGAGCCCAATCACAAGCTAGATCATTTGCAAGCGGTTCACATGGTTCTTGTGATCCCCAAACTCAAGCATCTCAAGCTCATGAGTCTTCCATAGACATTGACATAGAGCATGAGCCACCAAGAAAGAGTACAAGAGTAGAGCATGATCCACAAGAGCACCCACTTGGCTCTCTTGGAGGAGCATCTATACGTGCTAGCTTGCAACAACAACGTAAACAAGAAGCCACACAAGCCGTCATGAAAGCTTTTATACAATGTGGTTTGTCTTTTAATGTTGCACGGACACCGGCATGGAGAAATGCCATGGAGAAGGTATCACTATTAGGGTTTCGTTGGCAAGGGCCTACCTATGAAGAGTTGAGGACAACGGAGCTCAAAAAAACAAAGGAAGCATTAGAGAGAGAGTTTGAGCCCATGAAAGAGACATGGGCAAAGTATGGATGCACAATCATGTGTGATGGATGGACGGACACACGAAAGAGAAATGTGTACAACATTTTGGTGCATTGTTGCAAAGGGACCATGTTCCTTCGAGCCATAGATGCATCAGCTGCTGGTACTACAATCACAGGTGAGTGAACTGATTTCTGAATTTTCAGTTTATATTTGAATTTTGCATGTGCATGTGCATGTGCATGTGCATGTGCATGTGCATGTGCATGTGCATGTGCAATGTGCAATGTGCATTGGCATGTATGTACTATGTACTATGTATGTACATGCACAATGCACATGGCACATGCACATGCACATGCACATGGCACATGCACATGCACATGCACATGCACATGCACATGCACATGCACATGCACATGCACATGCACATGCACATGCACATGTGTTATGCACATGCAATGTGCATGTGCATGCAGCATGAGTCATGACACATGTCAAGATAAATTATAATTTATCAATTGATTAATGATTCATTGTGTTATATGTAAACAGGTCGGTTCATTTATGACCATATCCGTCAAGCTATCATGGACATTGGTATAGAAAAGGTAGTCCAGGTGGTCACAGATAATGGGAGTAATTGTGTGGCTATGGGCAAGCTTCTAGAAGAAGAATTCCCCTCTATTGTGTGGACACCGTGTGCTGCCCATTGCATGGATTTGCTGATAGAGGATGTGGGGAAGATACCATGGATTTACACCATTTTTACCACTTGCATAAAAGTGGTCTCTTTGTTCACAAAGAGACCAAAATTGCTTGCTATATTTCGGTCTTACAGTGATATTGATTTGGTGAAGCCCGCGAAGACCAGATTTGCATACATGTGCATAGTCATGGAAAGATTATTAAGAGTGAGGCAAGCACTGATGCAGACAGTTGTATCACCTGATTGGTTAGCTTGGGATGGACATACTAGTCCAAAGGCAGAGCTTGTACGACGCACATGTTTGGATGACAGCTTTTGGAGGGATGTGGAGGGATTAGTGCGGGCCTTACAGCCCTTATATTCACTCATACGCATAGCAGATAGAGAGGGCTGCACACTTGGACTTGTTTATGAGTTCATGGATCGTGTCGGAGAGTCTATACAGAGATGTCCTTATTTGACATTGGAGAGGTAAGCTGAAACTTGGGTAACCATATTTTATTTTTTGTATGAGCATTCATGTTCAACTTTCAAGTCTCGACTCTTCAACATTCTTAAATCTTATTGTTTTCTAACTTGATTTGTTTTTTTATCCATAGGATAGAGGAAATAAAAGGAATATGGAGGAAGAGATGGGATTGGTTCCATCGCCCTATACATGGGATGGCCAATCTACTACATCCTTTATGGAGATCTGCATCACAGTCATTGGATATGGAGCTTGTGACTGCTTGGAATGACTATGTAGATCGATTGTATGGACCTTCTGATGTGGAGCTACGTGGGAAGTTGGAGCTTCAGCTCACCCAGTTTCAGAATAATGAAGGACTTTTTGGTAGAGACACGGCATGCTTGAGAAGCATGCAGTTGATGCCTGTGACATGGTGGGAGAGATACGGTGTTGGTACACCTGAGCTAGTAAGTCATTCCAATTTCCTTTTAAGTTTTGAGTCTTTGACTCTTTAACTAATAAGTTATAACTTTGTCTCATGACTCATGAGTCATTCCTCTTCTTAATGAACTCTTTCTTTTTTATCTTGCAGAGAAAGTTAGCCATCCACATACTTTCACAAGACTGTAGTGCCAGTCCATGTGAAAGGAATTGGAGTACATGGGCCCTCTTCCACACAAAGAAGAGGAATAGACTATCTACATTGCAGTTGGAGCGGCTTGTCTATTGCCACTGCAACTTGCGTTTATTGGAGCGTGGTGGCCACTCAGCAGAGGTGCGGCAGGTGAACGTCGATGAGCTTGATATAGAGAGGGTCCATGATATACCTAGCATTCCGGCAGAGGACCTTGATCTATATGACATGCTCTATCAGGAGTTTACAGTGCCACAGCATGATACGAGGGCATCTCGGACTCGTTCTAGTCATAGAGCACACAGTGTACCTGGTCCATCTACTAGTAGGATGGAGGCATCTATTAGTCGAGCACCACATGATGATGATGATGATAGTGATGATGATGATAGTGATGATGATGATAGTGATGATGACTCAGAGGATTTTGAGGATTGATGACTGCTCATGTGACATGTATGATGTCATATGTATTATGATATTATGAGTCATGACTTATGATTTACTTGATATTGATTGATCATTGTATTATTGACACTGCAGTTTATTGTTTGAACTTTGACTACTTAGTGGTATGATGTATCATGTGACATGGATGATGGTTATTGGTATGATGTATATGTATTATGGACATTGGATTCTGTCATCTGATATCACATATGAGTTATGAGTCATGACAGTTGTCAGTCACCAGTGTCATAATTTTGAGATGAGGTTGACTTTTTCACATGTTTTTGTCATAAATTATAATTCTTTGAAGTTTGTTTTTCAATGTTACTTGTAAGTTGTATATAATAGTATTTGTCTGGACTCTGATGTCATATGAGATGCTTTGAAGTTTGATTCTTGAAAACAATGCAATTGCCTGGTCACTGGTGCCAAGTTCCAACATGTGTCATGAACATTGCTAAGTAGTAAGTACTAAGTAGTAAGTAGTAAGTACTAAAGTCTAAGTAGTAAGTACTACTAAGTAGTAACTTGTAAGTACTAAGTACTAAGTCAATGCTAAGTAGTAAGTACTAAGTAGTAAGTAGTAACTAGTAAGTACTAACTTCTAAGTAGTTCAATACATATTACATAAATTAACATAATACATACTATATAATACATATTACATATGTATAAACTATAATATACATCTAGGTTACTATATTTGCAAAAAAAAATGGAAAAAAAAAAAGAAATGGTTCGCAACGTTTTCGCAACGTCCAGGCCAAAACGTTGCGATGTTGCTAACGCGTTAGCAACACGTTGCCTTGGACGTTGCGAAAACGTTGCTAACAACCTTGGACTGTATGCATGCATGTACGCTCTGAGTTCTAACTTTCATGTGACATAATAGTACTTATCACGTGTGACATGGCACCATAGGTTTTGTGTGACATCATAGATGCATTCAGAAATGCAACGAGTCATGAATGTGTATGTATATATGAGTGTGTATGTACTAATGGTCTTTGGAGTGGGCATGTGAGAGAGAGGTCACCGACTCCTACGGCATGTCGCTATCAAAAAAACCACCGGGTATTGTTTTTTTAAGTCTAGGTTCCATACGTTGTTTGGAACGTTGGTGCGGAACCAAAAGTGCCGAACCATAAAAATTGTTTGGAACGAGTTCCAAACCAGCTATGGTTCTAACACATAGGTATAGATAATAGGGCTAGATAGGATGCAAATGATCCCAAGGATTGGGATAGTAAGCATGAAACATGCTATTAGAATTACATGAACTCATTTGATAGGATGAATTACATCATTTTAGAATTACATGTAATCCTAGGATAGTAGGCATGAAACATGACATTAGAATTACATGAACTCATGCAAGGTAGCAGATTGAGTGCTCCTTTACTTGATATAGCAAGATCAAGCTTTTGCCATGCATAAGTGCCTTTGTGGATGTATCTCTTATTGCAACCGCATGTAAGGAAGAGCCACTCACTTTTGAAGATGCATGTCATGATTCGAATTGGATGAGCGCAAGGCAAGTAGAATTGGAGTGTTTTTACAAAAAATTATACTTGGGAATTTTGTGCATTGTCAAAAGGTAAGAATGCCATTGGTACGGAGTGGGTTTACATGATTAAAAGTAAGTGAGATAGTAGCATTGATCGCTAGAAAGCCATACTAGTTGCAAAAGGCTATGTGCAAAAATATGGCATTGATTATGAGGAGACTTTCGCACCTACTTCACACATGATTACCATTCGTTCTGCGATTGCATTGGCTCCCATCGTGGTTTGAAATTGCATCAATTGGGTATAAAAACAACTTTCTTGAATGGAGACTTGTAAGAAGAGGTCTATGTGAAGCAATCTCTTGGATTTTCCATCAAAGGTGAAGAGCATATGGATTGATGCTTGCCTAAGGCTTTGTATGGACTTAAGCCAACTCCACATGCATGGTATGACAAAATACATAAACACATGATTGCTCTTGGTTTTACATGTAGTCAATTGAAAGCACACTTTATGTATGCAAAGATGGGGCTGATCTTGTAGTGCTTGTTCATGCGATGAGAAAATTGACATGCTTATGGTTGATTTCAGTATACTTTTGATGTCATATATCCTCGTCTTTTGGAGTATTATCTTTGCATCCACTTTGTATCCGTCGAGAGGGGGAATTGTTGTGCATCAAGTAATGTATGTTGAGGAACTACTTTGTTGCAAGTGGTGTGGGCCTCAATAACACTAATAATAACAGGTTTTTGGATCTTCCAATACATGAACCTTAACATATACACCTTAATACTCAAAAAGAGATGAGTGAGATAGAGAGAGAGTGTAGACAATATTTTCAAAGTGTAACGGTAAGCAAATAGCCTACCTACACTATTTTACATATAAATGTCAATTTACAATGTGTGTAGATTATTACAAACTTTGAATCTAAGCAGAAATAGGGAACTAGATAAAAGAATTTGTGTGTAACGCGCCTAAGAGGTATGAAGAGTGTGTGTATGTGAGAATGTAGAGAATATGAAGAGTTTAGAATTGTTTTACAACAAATCCAAATTATGAAATTAGGGTTTCAGAAAACCTAAATCAGAAACTAGTGACCTAGCAAGTGAGAAACAAAAATAGCCTTGCTATTCAGAGTAAATCAGCAATGAGCTAATGGTTGATTGATACTAACTCCTCCAAATCTGCACCAAAGGTAGAGTATACCTCCTTCAAGTGTGTAGAACACTTCTCCAAGTATAGATGATCACCAACGATGACTTGAACGCTTGAGCGATGCCTAGAAGTGACCCAAGGCCTTGATTAAATAGTAATTGAGCTTGCCCATGATAAGACCTCCAAAAAGCTACGCAAACTTGTCCAAAAACGTGCGATACAAAAAGACTTTTGTTGATTTTTTGAAAAGCACCCGAAATTGCGATCTAATTTTCTTTATGTAAAAAATTGCTTTCCTATACAAAATGGCTTCGATCTCATCATTTTGCCTTCAAATGAACATATGACTTTGCTTTCTGTAATGTCCATGCTCAGAGGAACAAAACTATCATGAACAAGGAAACCATCCTAAACCTTTCCATGTGAATTTCTATATCTCATGTTTGGTTCAGAATTTAGAGAAACTAATGCTTCCATCGCATTCAAAACGTGACAAAACCCCAAGATCGATTGTCTATTTGCTTGATTTTGACACTCGGAGGTCTTCTTTTGAGCTGATGACATCATCAATTCGTAATCGCCCTTGAAAACCTATATAAGGAGGGGTTGTCAACACATATTCTCAATCTTGCCAATGCAAGTCTTGGGAGCTCAAGGAGTTGCGATCACCAAGTAAGTACTCTCCAAGTTTTAGTTCGAGTTCTTGTCTTGTTCCTTATTCTAGTCCTGAATAGTCTAGTTCTTGGACATCTTGTCATGTCTTCTTGTAATCTTGTAGTACAAGATCCTTTCCAGTTATTCCTTGTCTCTAGTTCATCTCCTTGAAGGGAGTTCTTGTAATCCAGAGATCTTGCTTCATACCTACGGTCCTGGGTTGTGGGGTCTCCTATATCATCTCTAGTCGAGTTATCCATACATAACAATCTCGGGTTGTTGGACATCTTGTATTAGTTACATATTCTTGTATTATTTTCCCTACGTGGGTGATCTTGTAATCATAAGTATTATTCCAAAATCTTGTCTAGTCTAGTAAGAGGGCACACTCTAGTGCTCCCCTGACATTTTGGCAAGACTATCCACATCAAGACTGAGTCAACAATGATGGATTCCATATCCATACTCAGAAATATTGGATTTACTTTGAATGATATATATAAAAAACTCCAAGATTTTAAAAGAAGGTTACGACAAGGTGATTGCTCAGTTGTAGAATTTGCATCAGACTTAAGAAATTTATTTCAAGGATCTGCATATCAAGAAGATTATCTAATTAATCAATTTCAAAGTGGACTCAAAGATGAAGTGAAGTCTCTCTTGCTATCCATGCCTCAAGGAGATACCTTGGATGATGTTATCAATCAAATAGTTCAATGTGAGAGTCAATTGTTCAAAGAAAGCCAAGTCCAAGAGCTAGAAATGTTGAATAATCAAGATATTGTTGCTTAAAGATCCGAATCAAGAATCTTTGAAGCCCAAGAAGTCATTACAAATGATAATGAGTATACATATTATGAAGATAACAAGAAGGTAAAGGACAAGGAGGAGTTCATGCTCAATTAAGGGGGCGTGCTTACTCAAGGCTCTTCATCAAAGATCTTGGAAACACCAGAACGTACCACTAGAAGCTCAAAGGATCTATCGCATTAAGAACTCGAGGAAGCTCAAGAGAGACCAAGTTCTTCACCACCTATCAAGATTGAGGATCATGAAGAATTCGAGGTTCATCATGTCTTAGATTGAAGAATCTCTCACGGAAAATTGGAATACGTTACTCATTGGAAAGGTTATGATGTAAGCGATTGGGGAACTTACACATAATCTTCAGAGAGAAACAATCAAGGTTCGTGAATTCCATAGGAAGAATCCAATGAAACCCAAGCTAGAGAACATGGCCGCTCCTTGTGGAACTCGTCGCTTGAGGAGGAGATGATCTCATGAACAAGGAAACAATCCTAAACCTTAGATTCCATGTGAATTTCTATATCTCATGTTTGGTTCAGAATTTGGAGAAACTAATGCTTCCATTGCATTCAAAATGTGCAAGAACCCCAAGATCGATTATCTATTTGCTTGATTCATATACCTGGGGGTCTTTTTTCGAGTTGATGACATCATCAATTTGTAACCGCCCTTGGAAATTTGTATAAGGAAGGGTTGGCCACATATATTCTCAATCTTACCAATGCCAGTCTTGGGAGCTCAAGGAGTCGCGATCACCAAGTAAGTACTCTCCAAGTTCCTATTCGAGTTCTTGACTTGTTCCTTTTTCTAGTCTTGAATAGTCTAGTTCTTGGACATCTTGTCATGTTCTCCTGTGATCTCGTAGTATGAGATCCTTCCAGTTATTCCTTGTATCTAGTTCATCTCCTTGAAGGGAGTTCTTGGAATCCAAAGATCTTGCTTCATACCTACAGTCCCAAATTGTGAGATCTTCTGTATCGTCTCTAGTCGAGTTATCCATACTTATCAATCTCGAGTTGTGGGACGTCTGTATCAGTACATATTCTTGTATTATTTTCCCTATGTGGGTGATCTTGTAATCATAAGTATTTTTCTTAAATCTTGTCTATTCTAGTTAAAGGGCACAATCTAGTGCTTCCCTTACAAAAACTATGTAAAACATCTTTTTATGACAAAAATTAGGGTTAGGGTTTTCTCTTGATCTTTACATCTAATCATTGAAAGTTATATATCAAATGAAAGCTCTCTTCAAGCTCTGTTTGATAAGCTAATAAAAATTTTGACCTTTTGTACCCAAAAATTCGTTAAGTCCCCAAAATAAGGTTGTTTGAAATTAGGGTTTTGTGCTTTTCTAACATTGTTTCCAACAATCCCCCTTCAATGTCATAATGGTACAAGATTCAATAACTTGCAAAACTTTTAATGTTTTCGAAACTTTTGATATCTGCAACATTTCAGACCTTTGAAAATATCTTGTCTAGTCTAGTTAGAGGGCACAATCTAGTCTAGTTAATATTATTCTGAAATCTTGTCTAGTCTAGTCAGAGGGCACAATCTAGTGCTTCCCTGACAAAAACTATGTAAAACACCTTTTTGACAGAAATTAGGGTTAGGGTTTTCTCTTGATCTTGACCTCTAATCATTGAAAGTTATATGTCAAATGAAAGCTCTCTTCAAGCTCTGTCTGATAAGCTAATAAAAATTTTGACCTTCTGTACCCAAAAATTGGCTAAGTCCCCAAAATAAGGTTGTTTGAAATTAGGCTTTTGTGCTCTTTTGACATTGTTTCCAACAATCCCCCCTTCAATGTCGTAATGGTACAAGATTCAATAACCTGCTAAACTTTTAATGTTTTCAAAACTTCTGATATCTGCAAAATTTCAGATCTTTGAAAATATCTCTTAATTGATTTCCATTGAATCTTGAGCGGATTGTGCATGAACTTCGATACTTGAGAAACTACAAGATGAATATCAAGACGTGTATTACATAAATAGATCAAGCAACCAATTGCTTCACCATACAAAATAGCATAAAAAGGTTCTGAATCTGCTTCTTCTTGTAATGATACATTAACATCCATAGGTGTCTGCACAAGCCTGGAACTTGTCATCTCAAACCTTTCCAATAAATTCTCAATGTATTTCTGTTGAGTTATGTAGATACGCTCTTCTCTTTACTTGAAATCAATCCCAAGATAATGATGCAAAATACCTAAATCATTCACATCACACGTATGCTTAAGTTGTGCTTTAAAATATTGAAGGTCAGAATCCCTGCAACCTATCATGATCATATCATCAATATATATGATAATAATAATCAAAACATCTTTGTAAGCTTCAACATAAAGAGTAGGAGCTTCATCTAAGTTTTCAAAACCAATAGATAGAATATAAAGATGTATCTTCTCATACCACGCTCTTGGTGCTTGCTTTAGTCCATACAAAGCTTTGATAAGCTTGCATAATAAATGCTCTTTATCTGTCTCTTCAAAACCTTTTGGTTGCTGAATGTAGACATCTTCATGAAGATCACCATTAAGAAATGCAGTTTTGATATCTAACTGGTTAGCATTCCATCCAAAGAATGCAACAAGAGAAAGTACAGTTGTGACTACTGTCATTCTTGATGTAGGTGCAAAAGTCTCATCATAGTTAATTCCTTTCTTTTATGCATAACCATTGACTACCAACCTTGCGTTATACCTGTCAATAGTACCATCTGCTTCTCTTTTGATTTTAAAGATCCACTTAATACCAATTGCCTTTTACCGTTTGGTAATTCACAAAAGTTCCATGTTTGATTCTTATGAATAGAATCAATCTCTTCTTGCATAGCTTTCTTCCATACAGGACTTTGTAGTGCATCTTGAACATTAGCCGGTTCATTTTCTACTGAAGTTAGTGCTAAAATGTTATGAATCTCAAAGTGTTTTGTGTAATTTACTTGATCTGCTTGTTCTCTCTTTGACTGTCTTCGGGTTCGCCCTATGAAGTTCTTTATATCGATGTCCTTGGAGGTTTGATATAACCACCTCGATGTATTCTTGAAAAGTGGTGAAATCTCTTCTGGTTCTTCAGTATCTCTTTCTCTTGGAACTCTAAAACCTTGTCCAACTTCATAAGTCGGAACTTCAAGAGGTAGTGATGATGGACTAGGTATTGATGTAGGTAATGTAATTCTCTCTTCATCTTTATCAAGTGAATCTCTTAGGGTTTGAGAAGGTTCATCACCCCCTTGTATGGTTGAATGTAAGAATCCAAATTCGTTCGGAAAAATGCATAAACACACACATATATATATATATATATATATATATATATATATATATATATATATATATATATATATATATATATATATATATATATATATATATATATATATATATATATATATATATATATATAATATTATATATAAACATATTTTACGAAATCTGGAATCTCTGTCTTCTTATCATAAATCTGACTTTTCGAAATATATGCATTGCGTGGGAGTAAGATATCACATTGTTTCTAGAACATAGAATCTGTATCCTTTACTTTCTATTGTGTAACCAATAAAGATAGTTTTAATGGCCTTTACATCAAGCTTACCACGATCCTTCTTCTCAATGTAAACATAAGCTGGAGAACCAAAAACTTTGAAATAAGTCACATTGGGTTTCTTCCCATAATAAGCTTCATAAGGTGTGATAACCTTTAAAGCTTTTGTGGAAGACTGGCTCAGAATGTGATTAGCTATATGTACTACATCAAACCAAAACTTGGGAGAAAGCTTTTTGGATGACATCATACTAGCATCATCTCAACAAGTATCCTATTCTTTCTCTTTGCAATACCATTCTATTATGGAGTGTAAGCAATAGTGAGCTGATGAGAAATACTTGTCTTTAAGAAAATACTTGAAGTTTTTTGACATGTATTCTCCTCCTCTATCACGTCTCAAAATCTGAATTTTTGACTGCCTTTCATTTTCAACTATAGCTAAGAACTTCTTGAAAGTAGGAAAGACTTATGACTTTATTTTATGGCCATAAATCCATGAATATATTGAGAAATCATCAATGAAAGTAACAAAATCCCCGAAACCTTGAATAGATTCTGTTTTGATCAGACCATTCACATTTGAATGTATGATCTGTAACTTGTGACGGGTCTCTGAATTTTGAATCTTCCATAGAATGATGCTTTTTGTTTGTACTTGAATCATCTAAGTAATGGGCTTACTGAAGTTGGGAAATTCTTTTATTGGTTTTACTGGCTTCCTCCTGTGAACAGGCTCCAGATGTGAATACTTCAGTGGATCTGCACTTCATCTGCTTTGTTTGTGTTGATGGTGAGTGTAGTTTTTTTTTTTTTTTGTGTGCGCACACGCGTGTGTGTTTTGGGTAAAGTTGAATTTTCAAGAATAAGATATTTGCGGTATTTTTTTGAATATTCAGGGGGCCTCTATGAACTAGATGGAAGAAGACCAGAGCCTATCTATCATGGTAGCTCCTCTCCAGAAACGTTGTTAGAGGTGAAGCTTATTTTCCCATTTATTTTTCTTTCTTTGCGGTTGAGTCTGTGGTCTGATTTTCCTTCTTTGTGTGGCTTATTTCGCAGGATGCTGTGGAAGTTATAAAATATTTCATCAAGAACAATCCGAATTCTGTAAATTTCAATGTTATAGCATTATCAAACCTTCAGTGATTTCCTTGAGTATGTGATAAGGACTATCAAAGAAAATTCTACATGACTTTTTTGATGTACACTTGGTTCTGTGGCACCTACAAAATTTCTTTACATGTGTATCTTTTAGAAAGTTTGGTCAAAGATACAGGCTCCTATCTATTCTGACAGTTTTGACAATTGTTTGTGGTCATCGGTAATTGGGGTGCTATCTCCTTCAATTTCGATGGAACCATTCACAGACTTGCACATTCAGGATACATGCTTATACATTATGCTTTCATGGGCAAACTGCAATTTGCACGAGGCATAATGCCCATGGGGCTCCTATGTTCTGCAAAATAAAGGGACAGTAGAGAAACATAATACTTAACATCTCATAAAACAGGGGTACATTGTGATTCAAACAGAGGTGGAGAGAGCTTTGATGGCCAACGGCTTCACTTGCGGAGCTAGAGTATGAATAATGTTGTCCATCTGTCGAGTTCGTTTTTGATTTTGTCCAGCACGCATCAAATTTATACCAATTTTTACATGTTGTCAAGTATTGTAGTTGAAGTATTTATTCTTGGTGATCTATTCAAGTGCATACAAATCTATTTTTGCTAAAATCCTGGGGTTGCACAAGCTAATATCTTCCACATTTGAGCATCGTTATCCCGTATGATAAATGGATAGGCTATCAGAGTGCTATCTTAGAGCTGAGGATTGTCTGCACCAGGCAGGCTTATCTCGCTCCCTTGGTTGCTGATTCTGCGATGATCACTAGTGGGCAACTGTGCAAAAATCTGGTTAGTTAATGAGAAAAGCACATTAGACCTTGGGGCTAATCTGATCCTCCCCATTCGAGAGTTGCATGTTGAATGATGCTTCATTCATGTGAACAAGCTTATATGAAGAATTAGGTGAGGATCTTTTGTATGGGCAGGGTGACCAGGGAGGCTGGTGGGCACATTGCTAGTTGGCAAATATAAGGGGAAGAGGGTGGGAGAAGAATGGATCAATTTGAAAGCCCCTGGTAAGAACCTATCACCCAACTTGGGCTGATCTTGGCACTTGAATTGCCTGTCTTGGATTGAGTTTAAGAACCAGACAATTTGATGGCCTGGTTTCCTGGACAACAATTGGTTGCTTGTTAGGAGATTTTTGTTCTCTTTATGAGTCATCATTCTATATTATGAATCTCAAGCTAGTCACGAAAGATGGTCCATGCATCTCAGAAGGATATGAAAGAGCGTAAAGCTTGATGGAAAGTTTTCAGTTGTAACTGAAACCAGTGCTGTCTAAGGTTATTCTTGGAGTTATACGAGGCCAAATGTCCAATGCATCCCTTGGCTCTTGTGGTGTATGCCATAGAATTTCTCTTGAAGTACTCTATTTTCACAAGAACCAAGGTTCAAGATAATAACTCACATTAGCTCAAACTTTCAAAAGTAAGAAGAATATCAAGGGTGGTGATTAGCCTGTGTAGGATGAAGAAGACATTACTGTACTAAGTCCATGGGATGGGGTGGTAGTTTGATTATACAAATGTAGGGTAAGATCTTACATATGAATGTATCTTCGTTAGTTCAATCTGGTAGTAATGTGTGTGAACACACTTTAGCCATCGGGGCACTTCTCTCCCTCTTTAAGAGGATTCCCCTGCCTCCCCATTTTCGTCTTCCCTTTTTCTCCTTTTTCCCCTTTGTTCTCTCCTTCTAGAACACTTTGTAGGCTGTTGAAATATGTTACGCAGCAACATATATTACAAATGCAGCTGATATATATGATGTTGAGACTGTTGTAAGTTCTTGTTTTGTTACAATTTAAAAAAAAACAAAAAAACTTAGCAGGGTGCATCACTAGCATCCCTAATCATTGTAGATATTTAAGGTTCTTGTTTCGCACAAGTTCTATTCCAAGTATGTAAAGTGCACCACTAGCATACCCAGCCATCGTAGAGCAACTTTGGTGGGATGATAGGGATGTATAAACATGCCTTGATTGCTTTGTCTATTAAACATGATTGTAGAGCAACTTTGTACAAAACAACTATGGATGCTTAGAATACACTATAGACATAAGAGAGAAAAAACAAGGCTCATGCTGAATGCCTCCAAAAATAGTTGGAGTGAGCACATGAATGAAGATGATGTTATGGATAGTTTTCTACAAAGAACAAGGACCTTAAACAGCAATTGATTATTGCAAAAAACTTTTATTGATTATTGCGAAAAACTTTTATGTGAATTTGTTCAAGAGAAAGGAAATCTCCCTTCCTCAATCCCCAAAAGGGGGATGTCAACTTAGCTTTACAGATTGACAAATAAATGCGTTCACCTTAAGGCACAAGAAGCACTTCAGAAAGAGACCAATAAGGAGGCAGTAAACCTTGAGGTTCGAACTTCTCCCAAGTTTGTCCTGCAGACATAAAAGTGTTTTGTTGTCCCAAGTAAAATCTTGAGTTTCAGGATAAAAATCCTTGAAGAGACCACCTTAGTTGGCCTCTATTAAGGACCAAGAACCCCAATGAAGGTCCTAGGACGATGGCTGAGCAAAGCCTTTGACCCCTGGAATTCCCATCACCCAGACTCCAGTATCAGGCTAATTGTTATTATTTCAACCAGGTTAAAGGTGTGGGCCTCACCTAGCCAGTTGCAAGGAAATATTGTGATTATTTGAGATCTTAATATGCTTGTCTTGGTCAATGGTAGGCTTAACAGACCGGATATTCACATCATAGGCACATAAAAGAAGTTCTGGGAGAATTGCTGTTGTAAACATCTAAAAACATCTCAGCTAAGACAAGCTTCACTTGATCCAATAATCAGGAGCATGATTTTTGAGCAGCTATATTTTCACACGTATAAACATTTACTCATGTCCTTTTAAAGGGGTTAAGAAGATCGTCCTTTTGGTTGCTAATGGAGGTATCTTCGTATTGTTAGATGCTTTCTATGTTTGGGGGGATAAAAAGTTGATGTTATCAATGTTAGTACTCACCAAGATTGGTTTCATAGTTGAATTTTTCGATAAAAAATGTACATTTCATGGTCTCTTTGATATGGATAAAGTCATTATGTTTGTCTTGCTATTTTGATACTCTCACAAATATGAAATTTGTGCACTATTCAAGACACTTGTCGTTTGAGATTTGCATGCCTTTTGAGATGCAAAATCATAACACATATGTTCGCAATTTGAATTTTGCTAGTTTCATTTGCAAAAAACTTGATATATCCTAATTTGAAGAACTTTTATACATGTTTGTAAGGGTTCTATTTTGGGTAAGCTACATAGTTTTTTCCATTCTCAATGATAATACAAAGACAACCAAGCATAATTTGTAGCATGTTCATAGTGATGTTTATGGTCTTATGGAGCTACCATCATTTGACAATTGTTTGTACGTTGTGACTTATAGATATAACTTCATAGGCATGCATGGGTGTATCTATTTAAAACAAATAAAAAAATGTTTCTTTGCTTTAAACAATTTCTGGTTATGGTTGAAATGATGTCAACATGTAAAATAGCCACAATTTAAAGGAGTACATCTCCAACTAATGTAATGTATTTCTAGTTGACTTGGGTGTAAAGCATCATTGTATAATCTTGTATACATCCTAATACAATGATATTATTGAGGGAAAACCCAAGTATTGAAGTAGCAAGGTTCTCAAGAAAAAGTGAATTCTTAACTCATGGTTTTGAGTTTGAGGCTACATTAAACGATTGCAATCTATGAACTTTTTATGAGGCTTATCATGAACATGAGATTTCTTGCTCATTCATGTATTTTTGGTTGTCTAGCATAACATTAGCTCTTGAGTAACAATAATGTAGAAATTTGGATGATAAGGTAGTGAAATATATACTTTTCTAGGTACAATTTTGAAAGCAAATGATATAATTTGTATCATTCACAAGTGAAATTCATTGCCATTACATAGTTTTTAAGGAAGATATAATCTATCTCTACTCTCATGCACTAAGGAGACATCAATAGATTCCAAGGTTGTTGATATTTTTTTGCCTCTTTTAAGTAGTAACCAATCAAGTGTAGCATCCGATAAGGCCATTTCTTAGCATACATCACTTCTAAAATCAAGATATGGGTAATTTCATTTTTAATGTAGACATATATGTTACATTAGTTGATGACAAAACATTGTTATGGAAAAACACCATGATGAATGATTCATGAAGACTTTGAAGGAGAGTAGTAGTTGCATCTTTGCAAAAAAGTTATCAAAGGCTAATAAAAGCATTAGCATTTAGTTATATTAGGCTTGTGTTTTACTTAATCGTTTGATATTTCATGTTTTTTTTTAATATTTGGAATTGTAAAATTAACTAATCCCAATGTTGAATAAAATGAAAATTCTTTCATATCTTATAGGAATCTTATTTTGAGAAAAAAACTTTGATATTGAGTATATATATTTTTTTAACTTATTGCAATCATATATATATATATATATATATATATATATATATATATATATATATATATATATATATATATATATATATATATATATATATATATATATATATATATATATATATATATATATATATATATATATATTAGCGATATTATCTTCAATAAGATCTTCAAATGTTCTACTTCGATATTGTTTGCTCTTCCATGAAAAATTGGGTTCTATGGCACAATGATATTTCTATTTGTGAAGAATAGATTACAGAACGGAATCTCAAAGTGAAAATCTTTTGAAATCTATTATACTTAAATGCATTTCATAGTGATAGTGTATGCAATTATATACTTCTTTTCACAACTTGAGGTAGTAATAGTATCTTGTTTCTTATGTATACATGGAATCAACTAACAATACCCAATGTTAGGCCTCTTTATGTAATGTTATCATGGATGCAAATGAAACCATCTTGAATTTTAGATTTCTTATGACTTATTATATCTCATAATTGGTTCAGAATGTGGATAAACTAATGTGATCATCCCATGTGGAATGTGCCAAAACCCTAAGATTCACTATCTACTTGCTTGATTATAATATCTAGAGGTCCTATTTTGAGCTATTGACATCATTGATGATATCTTTGATGAATTCATCAATTTGTAACTGCCCTTGGGCATAAGGTGGGTTCGGCCACATATATCTTGAATCTAACCTTTGGAACGCAAGGATCTGCAGTCTCCAAGTAATTACTTTCCAAGTTCTAGTTCTAGTCCTAATCTTGTTCCTTTGTTCTAATCTTGTCTAATCTAGAATTCTAGACATCTTGTCTTATCCTCTTGTACTCTCGTAGTACAAGATCTTGTCTAGTTATTTCTTGTACCTAGTCCATCTCCCTCAAAGGAGTTTCTGTAATTCATATATCTTGGTTCATACTTACAATCTTGGGTTATGGGATCTATTGTATCCTGTCTAGTTTGATTATCCCTACCTATCAGTCACAGGTTATAAGACTTCTTGTAACGATTCTATATTCCTGTATTATTTCCCCTATGAAGTTTATCTTGTAATCATAAGCATATTTCTAAAATCTTATTCAGAGGGCACAATCTAGTACTTCCTTGACATTTTGGCAAGAATACATTCATCAGGACCAAGTACCATGGAGATTGTTCATGAAGAAATATTTTTTGCACCTCCAGTTATTCAACAACAAGTCCAAGAAATGCGACAAAACCAAGAGAGGATTCAATGCAAGAGTATTCAAGATATTATCAGAGGGATTCAAAACCAAATTCAAGAGTAGCAAATCATAGTAAATCAATGCATGTTTGAAAAATTTGATGGGAGAAGATCGAAGTTTAGAGGATATGTTCAATAGGTTAAGCTCTTCATAAGAATGCAATCCAAGAATAATTCAAATGATGCTTCTCAAGTAGGACCCATCAGAACTCTATTATGTGGTCCTACTCTTTCATGGTTTGCACCTATCTTGGAGAAGGACATGGATATTTTGTGTGATTTCAAGGCCTTTGATTGAAAGTTTACAACTTCTTTTAGAGATACCAGTTTTTCACATGTTGCCAAAACAAAGCTAAAGAAACTGCAACAAGGAAATATACATGCTTCTGTTGGAGTTAGACGTCTCCGGAAGCACTCGAACAACACAAGGAAGAAGAAGAAGCTTCAAGCACAACACACAATACTGAATGTATTACTAGAGAATGTACAAAGATAAGTAGCCCATTAGGGCAATAGACGTATATACAAGTCGAGGGAAAAAACCCTCCTAAAGAGGGAAAAAAGTGCCCCGACAGTCCTAGTGTGTTCACACACATCACTACCTAAATATATCAACAAGGAGATGGCACTCATGTATAAGGAAGTGCCAAGCTATGTGGGAATCACTCCACAAAAGGAAGTAAGCCCAAAGCTTTGCGAAAAGCTTGAAACTTCTCCCTAGGCAGAGCCTTCGTGAAAAGGTCTGCAATGTTCTCTTGCATGGGCACATATGCCAAGTTGATCTCCCCAACAAAGAACCTCTCCCTGACATAATGATAATGCACCGCAATGTGCTTAGTGCGAGCATGGAACACAGGGTTCCTCGCAACTGCCAATGCGCTCTAACTGTCAATGAAGCTGGTGGTGGCAGAAGACTGACCAACACCCAAATCAGCCATAAGGCATCTGAGCCACACACGCTCAAAAATAGTTGTGAAAGTTGCCCTTTACTCAGCCTCACAGCTGGAAGTGGCCACAGTAGGTTGCTTCTTGCTCGACCAAGATATACATGAGCTACCAAGCATAAAGCAAAAGCCAGTAGTGGACACACGAGTGTCATAGCAACCAGCCCAATCAGAGTTAGAAAAAGCATGTAAATCTGGCGATAGTGATCCCCCCTTGGGATAAAACAACCCAAGTAGCCGAGTACCACTCAAAAAGCGAAAGATGCGCTTAACTGCCTGCCAATATTTGACTCCTGGGCAATGCATAAACTTGCTCATCTGTGAGACACCAAACTGAATATCTCGTCGAGTAATGAATAAGTAAATCAAGCATCCAACAGCCTGCTAATAGAGAACAACATCAAATGCATCTCCAACATCATGAAGACTCAATCGTAAACCTATCTCCATAGGAGTGGCAATAGGCTTACAGTCTTCAAGGCCAAAACGCTGCAAGAATGTGTCAATGTATTTCGTTTGACACAAAGCCAACCACCATCAACTTGCATAAACTGAATGCCCAAATAGTGATGCAAATGCCCCAAATCAGACATCTCAAATGAGGCATGCAAATCAGCCTTAAAATCAGCAATATGCTTCTCAATAGGACCACTGAGCAGCATGTCGTCAATATAGACAACAATGATCAGAAGCGCATCATTAGCACACTTAACATATAAGGTGCATTTAGTTGGATTGTTCTCAAAACCATGTGCAATCAGATAAGCATGTAGCTTCTCGTACCAAGCACATGGTATTTGCTTTAAACCTTATAAGGCCTTCTTTAACCTGCACACCTGGTTTTCATGCCCTTTCTGCACAAAGCCACGGGGCTGAAAAACATACACTTCTTCATGCAAGTCACCATTTAGAAATGCTATTTTAATGTCCAACTGATGTACATTCCAACCATGATGAGTTGCAAGTGCACAGATGCTACAAACAGTAGTCATTCGACAAGTAGGTGCAAAGGTCTCATCAAAATCAATGCCTCTTTCCTGTGCATAACCCTTTGCAACAAGCCTAGCCTTATACTTGTCAACTGTACCTTCAGGCTTACACTTCAGCTTGTATGCCCACTTAGTGCCAATTGCCTTCTTGCCTGGAGGCAAGTCATATAAAGACCGAGTACCATTCTTCATTATAGCATCATATTCAGATTGCATAGCAGCCATCCAATTTTTTGAATTTTGTGCTTTATCAAATGAAACAGGCTCATTCTCATCACAGAGACTAGATGCAGCCATATCATAGCAATCTGATGCAAAAGAGGCACTATGAGAGCCTGAACGAGTACGATATGATAGAGGTGCATCTAATTTGCTATCATGCAAAGTCTATACTAGCCATTTTGGCATAGTTTTTGCCTGCTCAATATCAGCTCTCTCATCAACTAGTGCATCATGTAAATCTGCATCAAAAATGGAATGATCTGCATCAGAAATGGAATGATTTGCATCAGAAATGGAATGATCTGCATCATCACATGAAACGTGCAAAGGCTGAGAAGTTGCCTCATTGGGACCAGCACTAGACTGTCCACCTGTAAAAAGAGGCAGCAAAGTATCATACATGTCTTTGGAGCTAACAGATGTCTCCTTAGTACATGAAAGCAATGGTTGACGGACTTTGCCTTCAATGGATATACCCATGCATGCCTGGAAAATTCATCAATGAAAGTCACGAAGTAAAGATAATTTCCAAAAGAAGGTGTCTGCATAGGACCACAGACATCACTATGTACAAGCTGCAATTTCTGAGTAGCCTGAACTGAACCATCTTTTGGAAATGAGGAACGCTGCATTTTGCCCAGAATACAACCTTCACAAACATAATTTCCAGGTGCCTCAACTTTGGTCAATGAGGACACCATTTTAGATTTCTGCAGGCATAGCAAACTAGCAAAATTCAGATGACCAAAGCATGCATGCCAAAGCTTTGCATTTGACATAGCCTAAGAATCATTTATTGCACATGCTAAATCATTTATAGATCTTTCATAGTCTATGAGCTTATACAGACCACGACATAAAATGCCAAAAGCAATAATCACATCTCCATTTGAGAGATCATGAACTGTACATCTGTCATCAACAAATTTCACAACCAAGCCAATCTTGGCTAATGCACAAACTGATAACAGATTTTTCTTGATCCTTGGCACAAACAAAGCATCTGATAAAGTGAAAGAACTACCATAAGCAGTAGTCAAAATGATCTTACCAACTCCCATAAAAGGATAAGAGGAGTTGTTGGCGCATGTAACAGTATTACCTGTAGGGGAAGGCTCGAGTGAAGAGAATAAATTGCGCTGCGAGGTAATATGTTTGGTCGCCCCACTATCAAAGTACCAAACATCTGAGTCTACTGCAGACATGCACTGCTCATGAGAAGATGGATCAAAACTGCAAACAGTAGTAAACGCCCATTCTTCTTCCTACACAAGATTAGCATACTCCATTTTTGGTGTAGACGTTTCTACAACAACCATTCTAGCCTCCTTCTTCTTTGCCTCTTTCGCAGCCAGTTTTGGAAAGTTCTTTATGATATGATCATTCCCTTTACAGTACTTACAAAACAACTTTTGCTTTTCTGATTTTTTCTGATTTTTTCTCATCTTTGTCTTGGTTCTTTGAATGTGCAGCATTTGCAGATTTCTGCTTACTAGTAGAGGAGCTCCATTTTCCTTTGCCCTTTTGAATAGCCAGGAAAGCTTGATCTACAACACGCATAATGGACCTGTTCTGCCTGGATTGATCGTCCTACAATAGAACAGATTCTAACTTCTCAAATGACAAGGCATTTGGATTGCCTTTCATCATCAACCGAAGAGTAGAAGCAAAACTCTGATATCAATCAGGAAGACCATTCAGAACGGTCTACACAAGTGAGCTATCTGGTAAACCTCATCAACAGAAATCAACAATTCCTTCAAGTCTTTGATCTTTGTTAGGAAACTGTCCATAGAATCACCTTCATTCATGTGCTCACTCTCCAACTATTTTCAGAGGTAAGCAACACAAACCTCATTCCTAGCTTGGTACAATGTGGTAAGTGTATCCCAAGCATCCTTAGCTGTTCTGCAAGAGCGAATATGAGGAATAATGGCACATTTGACAGACAAAGCTATCAATGCATATGTCTGGACATCTCTGCCATCCCAACAAATCTGCTCTGCAGTAAGTGCAGCAAAAACCACAACACGAATAGGAATATGTAGAATATCATCATCTTCGACACCTTCTGCATTAGCTTTAGTACCTGCAGTTGTAACAGTTGCAGGTGTGATAGGACATTTTTCAACACCCTGCACAATGTTCCACAGTCCTTTTGCAACCAATACATGTCGCATCATATAAGCCCACAGTGGGTAGTTGGTACCATCCAACTTATCCTCAACAACCAACATACGAAATACATCACTGCTTTCAACCATGGCCGGTGACTAAAATACCTTGATGCAAAAAATTGATTGCATCTCAAAAAGTTGAATGGAACTGCCGAGACAAGTTCTGCTAAACCTGTAGCAGACTTTGAGACGCTTATATTCGCGAACCGAAACAGGTATATACTTTGGCACAAAAAGATGAAATAGCCTGCACAAGCACTATGATAGTGTGTTCGAAGGCCGAAACGAGCTCATATCGCGATTTTGGCACCACATAACAAAGCCGTTTTGATCTCTGAAACACCCTGAGTATGCTCACCAAATTTCGTGTGAATCTGAGATTGCAAACGGAGGAGTGTCGATGGCGCCCTAGATGAAGCGACGACCTGCTCGGATACCAATTGTTGGAGTTAGACGTCTACAGAAGCACGCGAATAGCACAAGGAAGAAGAAGAAGCTTGAAGCACAACACACAATACAGAATGCATTACTAGAGAATGTACAAAGATAAGTAGCGCATTAGGGCAATAGGCATATATACAAGCCGGGTGAAAAAAACCTCCTAAAGAGGGAAAAAAGTGCCCCAGTGGTCCTAGTGTGTTCACACACATCACTACCTAAATATATCAACAGCTTATATATAACATCACATTCAGAAAAATAATTTGTGATCTCACATGGCATGAGGATTATTTTATCAAACAATTTTGATGGGGCTAAGTTGATGATGTGAAAGACCTCATGTTAACCATGCACAAGGTAAATAGTTTGAATGAATTCATGAATCAAGCAATCAAGTATGATAATAGGTTGTTCGTGTGAAGAGATGGTGAGATAGGTTCTAGAGATGAGTTGGTGCTACACAAAACCTGCTCTATACCTGCCAATCTTACTTTAGGGATACTTAATTTACTTCTTTAGCTTCACTATGATGCATTTAGACCCACCAAGTCCTTTGGAGCATCACTCTCAATTGTTTGCATCAAAACAAATAATAGAGTATGCAAGAAATGTGAAGAACTTTCTATTTTGGGAATAGAAGGTTTCAATATTGTGCTAAGAGATTGCAACTTGGTATGAACTGACCAGAGAGCTTTGAACACATCTTATTAAAGTGTATAGCTAACTAAAGCAAGTTATTTCATCAATTTATCTGCATCATGCAAAGAGAAATGAATCTAACGAGTTAGGGGGGTCATCTCGACTTTTTAGGATCTAGAAGGTGGGCATACACAGTTACCTTTCTCACTTCATATCTCGCAATCTACTAAACCGAACTTGATGAGATTTGATATGTAGATACTAGACACTCCAATATAACTATCCCAAGTCAAATTATGGAAAAAATGAGTACATGCAGAGAAATAGATTCCACAAGAACACTATAATGATGAAGATGCAACAATGAACAATAGACAAAAATTACTTAAAGAAATGTATCAAAATGTAAATGCTCTTGAACATATGATACAAGGGAGGTGTGGTGGACTGCTCATACACGAAGTGAGCACAAAGTATGCCTAGTAAAGTAGCTCAATGGCTCTCAGAATAGTTCATACATCCTGTGACTAAAATCATGTCTATGTATACCCAGTTTGAGTTTAATTTTTAATTTTCTACACTTTAGTGATTCTACACTTTAGGAATGATTTGAATTGATTCTTCCTACCATATGAGTCTATGTATACCCAGTTTGAGTTTAAAAGTGATTCTACACTTTAGGAATGATTTGAATTGATTCTTCCTACCATATGAGTCATGGTTTTACCTCCCTAACTTCACAATATTCCTTATTCGCTTTGCTTTTACAATTATTCAGAGTAATTATGCTCAAATTAACAAGCATGGGTTCTTATGAGGTTCTCTCTTGTGAGGTAATTGATGGATGTGTAGTCCTGAATCATTAGCAAAACACTTAGGCTTTGTAATCGTACCAAGAGTTTGAGATAAAGCAAGGGAAGAGGACTTCTATTCAAGATTGGGAATATAAGTTCAACAACATATGTTGGAAGAATCTCAACCAGAGCCTATGCAATTGGATAACATCAAGGTCAGGAGACTTATACCAAGGGAAAGAAAACATCACAAAGATAATGGATTATGCTTTTATTATGGAGATCATGATCATATGGTATTCAAATGTATTAAGAAGAAGAAACAAGTTGGAATTAAAACTTCCACAATTACCATCTCATTGAAAAAGAGCCTACATCTTAGGCAAAAGATGAATACATCCCATCATGTTAACCATGTAGCTAATTATTGATCTATACTACAAACTCTTTCAAGTTTCATCATGGATATAAATCATCATCAAGTTCGAATATCACATACCTGGAACTCTACGAAGACCAAGAGCTATGAACATTCAATCCCAAGAATATCTTAAGATCACATGGCCGATCCTCGTGCAACTCATTGCTTAAGAGGGAGGTGATATCATGGACATAAACGGAACCGTATTGAATTTCATATGTATTCCTACATCTCATGATTGGTTCAAAATTTGGAGAAACTAATGCCACCATCATACCCAAAATGTGTAAAAAAATCCTAAGATCGACTGTCAATATCAATCTTGGGAGCTCAAGGAGTTGTGATTTCCAAGTAAGTACTTTCTAAGTTTAATTTTCAAGTGTAGTCTATTATTTGGATATCTTGTCTTGTCTAGTCTAGTATTTTGGATATCTTTCTTTAGTTATTTCTTGTACCTAGTCCATCTCCCTCAAGGTAGTTCCGATAATTGAGATATCTTGTTTCATACCTATGCTCCTCGGTTATGGGATCTCTTGTATCTTGTCTGGTCCGGTTATCCATAGTTTGTGGGACTTCTTGTAACAATTATGTATTCTTGTATTATTTTCCCTATGTCATGAAACATATGTTTGAAATCTTGTCAAATTCTAGTTAGGTGGCATAATCTAGTGCTCCCTAGATAAATGTAACCCAAGTTTTTTTAATAGAAACAATGAGACTTTAGAAAATGATGAAGGTTTGATTGTCTTAATAGTGTGCAAGGATCCTTTTGCAATGTGACGTTACAAATATCATTTGAACTTCCAATAGTAATTTTTATCACTCACTTTGTAATATAAAACCTCAATTTTGTAAATTACTCATCCATTTTTTGCAATTCGTGTAGTTCTCAAGCTTGAGGACCTCAGGTAGAACTTACATACCAAATTTCAAAACTTTTAGAGTTCATTATATGCCTCAAAACTAGCTTAGAGATCTAATTTTTTTTAACTATGTTGGACACTAGGTCTGAGACTAGTCAAGAATCTTAGAAAAATTATAGAAAGAGCTAGAGATCTTATTTTTCGCCTCTACCTCGTGTGTGTGTGTGTGTTTGTGTGTATATATGTGTTTGTGCATCTAGTGTGCTTCTCAACTTCACCTCCATGCACATCACTCATTCACAATCATCATATCATTCTTACATCTCCACAGATTGAAAGTTAAGAAGGTGGAGCTCCTTGACATTGTACTCATCCTTTGTCTAGAGCAACAGATGCCCTATACTTAGCCTCATGAATAGAAGTGGCCATAGTAAGTTGTTGCTTGCTCAACCAAGATATGCATGACATACCAATGTGTCATGAGGATAAAGATAAGGAAGATAGCTCACTCACACACTCTCACACTCAAAGAGGAGCACACACATGAATTGCGGCAAGAAAGAATGATCTTCTTCTTCTTCTTCTTCTTCTTCTTCTTCTTCTTCTTCTTCTTCTTCTTCTTCATCTTCTTCTTCTTCTTCATCATCTTCTTCTATTACATAAAAGGAATGTACAAGAAATGACCTAAAAAAACAATACAACAAGTGCAATATATAAAGAACAGTACATAAGTGTTGGTGCATACCAATCACCAATTGAAGGCTTGGAAGATCAAATGATGAAGGAAGAATTAATTCCTAAAGTGTGGAAGAAGATTACATTCAGAGGACAAGAGAAGTGTACACATATGTACATTAGCATAGTCATAGATGACTTAGATCTTTTGTTCAGTAAAGATTATGTACAAATTATCTATAAATACTTTGAGAAAAGTCGGGGCATGTATGAGAGCTTATGTGACATTAGTTAGAAGTCAAGAATGAGGGAGATAGAAGTCATGAGATAGAGGAAAGTGAATTTTGAGTTTGCTCTCATCACTCAGTTGTATTTTCTCTGAGTAAATGAAAAGTTTTGCGCCCGATGTTTCTGTGTGTTCTCCTTCTACAGTAGATCAATTGTGGAATGCTTTTGTACAAGTCTAAGTTGAGAGTTGCTTGACCTCTGTGCAAAGTTTCAGCTTCCAATTGTAATCAGGCTGAGTGAATTGAGTGTAGGAACATTCATATGTGAAGTGTATTCACTGGTTCCTAAAACAGGCGCATATTTCGAAGTTAATGTTTTGGTCATTTCTCCTAGCACAGTTTAAAGTTTTGCATGAGTGAGGGCTTAATCTTTAAGTTGGAAGATAAGCTACTTATGTCTAGAAGCATTTTGTAAAACGGGTTCTATTCAAGGAGAACCAAGTCTTAAAAGTTACAGGTGTAAAGTCGACTGTTTTGGATAACAGTTTCTGACATAGGTAACTTGTGAAATCAATTTCTCAAGTTATACTTAATCTTTTGGAGTAATTCAACTTGGAGTAGTTGCGCAATCTCTAGGAGAGGATTCGTACAAAGTTTCATCAAAAACTTTACACGTTTGATAGGTCAATGTGGAAAAATAGTGCAGCAGACTTTTCTGTGTTTCATCTTCTACACAGATTTGTTAATCTTTTGGTAATTAGCAATTGATCCTCTAAATTAGTGGAGTGGTTGACTTATTCTTGGTATAGAGGTGTTCTAATCACAAGAATAAGTTGTTCTTTTGGAGATTAACATTCTCCATCAGTGGTATCAGAGCAGGAGACATCAATTTGAAGAAAAGGAGGATCCCGACTGCTGCAGATTCAAGAGATTCAACATTTGAAGGATCAAGAAGTGAAAGCTTGGAGTCAAAGCTTGAGGAGAAGACAAATTGACATCAAGAAAGGCAAAAGGAGTTCAATTCGAAGTAAAGGTACATACATTGTTTGTAAAGCTTGAAGATTTCAATACACAGGTGGACACAAGATGGGAGAAAGCTTGCAGATTGATAAGCTAGATAGGGAGAACTATCCAGCATGGTCCATGAGGATGGAAGCACACCTCATGAGCAAAGATCTTATATCATTTATTACAGGAGATGAAGAAAAACCAGAGTTTGCAGATCCAAGTATTCCTACTAGGGAAGAACTTGCAATGTTGAAGACTTGGATGAGAAAGGATGCTCAAGCAAGGAGCATCATCTACATGGCTGTAAATGATTATCTTCTACCTCACATCAGAGGTTTAGAAAGTGCTACAGATGTTTGGAATGCCTTGGAAGAGCATTTCCAAAATACAACTAAGTCAAGGAAGTCCTCACTATGGGCTGAGTTCACAACCTTCAAGAAGAAGAGCTCACAATCAATTTCAGATTATGTGGCAAGGATGAAAGATATTGCAGATAGCTTGGGAGCAGTGGATGAAGATATTGAAGAAGAAAAGTTGGTAAGACAAATACTTACAGGTCTAAGAGGTGATGAGAAGTGGAAGCCTTTTATATTATCCATAGAGTTGTCACTTGATCACTTTACTCCTGAACTTAATCAATTGCTAGGACACATGCTAACCTTTGAGCAGGATCTTAAAGGAGACAATGATAGAAGTACAAGTCAAGCTATGTACTCCAAAGACAAGAAAAAGAATGGCAAAGGAAAGCAATCAAATGATGATGAAGGGAATTCAAATCAAGCCAACTTCACAAAAGGGAAGACAAATTTCAGAGGTAAAGGAAGAGGAGGTAAGAACAAAGATAATGCTAAAGCTTGTTGGATTTGTGGCAGAACAAATCATTTGGCAAATGATTGTTGGTATAACAATCAAAGTGGAGGATACAATCAGAATTATAGTCAAAGAGGTAGAGGAGGCAGAAACCAAAGAGGTAATTTCAGAGGAAGAGGTGGTAGGACATCATATGGTAGAGGAGGTGGAAGAAACTTCCAATCTCAGTCCTACAACAATAATTATTACAATTATGCATCAGATCAGAAGGATGACATGACTCTTATCTTGAATGCAACTCATGAATCAATGGGAGAAGATCAAAGAGTGTTTTATATTGACTCAGGGTGCAGCAACCATCTGAGTGGGAATCTATCCTTGATGACTGATATGGAAGCAAGGGTAAATGGACATACAGTTCAGACAGGTGACAATACCAAACATAAAGTGGAGAGCATTGGATCAGTGAAGACAAAGAGTGGAAGTACACTTCTGAGTAAGGTACTTTATGTTCCTACTATTCCTAAAAATTTGATAAGTGTAGGGCAAATTGTGGAGAAAGGATATGAGGTAAGATTTACAAATGATGGTGTCTATGTACAAGATCCAAATCAGGGATATAGAAACATAATTGCAGGTAAAAAGGAAGGAAGATTGTTTACTCTCAAAGTCCAAGGTAATGTGGGACATGCATTGTTTACCTATGGAGGTCAAAAGGTGTCTGAATTAGACCTATGGCATAAGAGGCTAGGTCATTTCAATGAGAGAGCTATAAAGGAGATGTCAAAGAATCAGGTGGTGCTTGGATTGCCAAACATTGAAGGGCAACATATGATGTACAAGTGTGAAGCTTGTCAATTAGGTAAAGCACATTAAGAGTTCTTATAACAAATCAGGGTACAAGTATTCAAATATGCTTGAATTGGTTCATACAGATGTATGGGGTCCCTCAAGGGACTATAGCATAAATGGATCCAGATATTATGTGTTGTTTGTTGATGATGCAACCAGGTGGATTACTTTGTATGTAATCAAGGACAAATCAGAAGTCTTCAAGACATTCAAACATTTCCATGCTTATGCAGAAAGGATCACAGGACAAAAGCTAAAGAGGTTAAGATCAGATGGAGGGGGAGAGTATTTCTCAAAAGAGTTTGATGATTATTTGTGGAATGCAGGTATCAAAAGAGAAGTGACTTGCAGGTACTCCCCTCAACAAAATGGAGTAGCAGAAAGGAGGAATAGGACTCTTGTAGAGTTTGCAAGAGCCATGATGAAGGAAAAGAATTGTCCAAATTACTTATGGGCAGAGGCCATTAACACTGCAACATACCTTGTGAATAGGTTGCCTTGCAAAGCTTTGGATGGAGGAACCCCTTATGAAGCATGGTGGGGTAAGAAGCCTAGTCTTGATCATTGTAAAGTATTTGGATGTATTGCATATGCTTATGTTCCTTCACAATTAAGACATAAGCTAGAACCAAAAGCAGAGAAGTATGTGTTTATTGGATATGATGATAGACAGATGGGTTACAGGTTGTGGAGTCCATCCACAAAGCAATTTCTTGTTACTAAAGATGTGACATTTGATGAGCAAAATGTGTGGTATACAGGATCACCAAATGAGTATACAGGTGTTGAAGAAATTCAAAGGAAAGGAAAGGCAAAGGTAAAAGTTTGTGAAGAAATTGTTGATGAAGTTGACACTAGATGTAGAGTGCAGGATCATGTAGAAGAAGGGCCAAGATTTGATCCAGAATCAAATGAGGCTGAAACTTCAAGAAGTGCAGAAATCAGGAGATCTACAAGAGAAAGGAAAGAGCCTATAAGGTATAGTTATGATACATCTTTCCTAACAACAAAAGATTATGCCTACATTGTGAAAACAGAAGAAGACCCAACTACTTATGAAGAAGCCAAAGGTAAACAGAATTGGGAGAAGGCAATGCAGGAAGAGTATGATGCTCTACTTGAAAATGAAACTTGGGAATTAGTACCAAGACCAAAGAATCAGAAAGTCATTGGATGCAAGTGGGTATATAAAACAAAGAGGTTTGCAGATGGTAAGGTGTCTAGATATAAGGCTAGACTAGTGGTTAAAGGTTATGCCCAAACTTATGGGGTAGATTATGATGAAACCTTTAGTCCTGTTGCTAAGATGTCTACAATTAGGACATTGATTGCTATTGCTACTTGCAAGGGATGGAAATTGTCACAATTGGATGTGAAGAATGCATTTCTTAATGGTTACATTGCAGATGAAGTATATATGGAGCAACCAGAAGGCTTCATGGAATCAATTGGATCAGATTATGTGTGTAAGCTCAAGAGAGCTTTATATGGGTTGAAGCAAGCCCCAAGAGCTTGGAATTACAGATTGGTCAAGTTCTTGAATGAATGTGGTTTTCAAGCATCAAAGGCAGATAGTAGCTTGCTAGTGAAGGCAAGTGAAAATGGATATATTTACATGTGCATTTATGTTGATGATATTATTGTTACAGGAACAGATGCTCAAGGAATCAATGAACTCAAGAAGCAAATAGAGAAGGAGTTTAAGATAAGTGACTTGGGAAACTTACCTTATTTTCTAGGAATGCAGATTGTGTATACTCAACATGGAGTATATGTTTCACAAGAGAGATACTTGAAGAATCTTCTAGTCAAGTTTAACATGGAAGATTGCAAGACCTCAACTACACCATTGGAAGTAAATCATAAATTAAGCAGGTATGGAGGTGAAGAGTTCAATGACATGAAGAAATATCAGAGTTTGGTAGGTAGTCTAATCTATGCTACCTTGACAAGGCCAGATCTATCATATGCAGTAGGTGTGTTGTCACAATTTATGCATTGTCCAAAGAAGACTCATTGGATTGCAGCCCAAAGGGTACTCAGATATATCAAGGGAACCCTAAGTGAAGGTTTGTATTATGGTTTCACTTCTGACACAAGAATCAAAGTGTTTAGTGATGCAGATTGGGTAGGTGACTCAGATGATAGAAGGTCTACTCATGGATATCTATGTTATGTTGGAGATAAGTTAGTGTCTTGGTGTTCAAAGAAGCAACATACAGTTGCTTTATCATCCACAGAAGCTGAGTATAAGGGAATGGTAGAAGCTGCAAAAGAAGTCATATGGTTGAAGACCTTGATGAAAAGTTTTGAGATTGATCATAGTACTCCAATAATTTTTGGAGACAATATGAGTTCTTTGTATTTGGCAGCTAACCCTGTTTTCCATGCCAGGACTAAGCATATAGAGATACAGTATCATTTCTTGAGGGAAAAGGTACTAGATAAAGAGATTGAAGTGATGTACACTCCAACAAAAGAACAGGTGGCAGATATGATGACAAAGAGTTTGGATGGACCTAAGTTACAAAGGTTCAAAGACATGGCAAGTATCAAGAAGACAGAGAAGACCTCAATTGATGATTGAGGGGGAGCTGTTGGTGCATACCAATCACCAATTGAAGGCTTGGAAGATCAAATGATGAAGGAAGAATTAATTCCTAAAGTGTGGAAGAAGATTACATTCAGAGGACAAGAGAAGTGTACACATATGTACATTAGCATAGTCATAGATGACTTAGATCTTTTGTTCAGTAAAGATTATGTACAAATTATCTATAAATACTTTGAGAAAAGTCGGGGCATGTATGAGAGCTTATGTGACATTAGTTAGAAGTCAAGAATGAGGGAGATAGAAGTCATGAGATAGAGGAAAGTGAATTTTGAGTTTGCTCTCATCACTCAGTTGTATTTTCTCTGAGTAAATGAAAAGTTTTGCGCCCGATGTTTCTGTGTGTTCTCCTTCTACAGTAGATCAATTGTGGAATGCTTTTGTACAAGTCTAAGTTGAGAGTTGCTTGACCTCTGTGCAAAGTTTCAGCTTCCAATTGTAATCAGGCTGAGTGAATTGAGTGTAGGAACATTCATATGTGAAGTGTATTCACTGGTTCCTAAAACAGGCGCATATTTCGAAGTTAATGTTTTGGTCATTTCTCCTAGCACAGTTTAAAGTTTTGCATGAGTGAGGGCTTAATCTTTAAGTTGGAAGATAAGCTACTTATGTCTAGAAGCATTTTGTAAAACGGGTTCTATTCAAGGAGAACCAAGTCTTAAAAGTTACAGGTGTAAAGTCGACTGTTTTGGATAACAGTTTCTGACATAGGTAACTTGTGAAATCAATTTCTCAAGTTATACTTAATCTTTTGGAGTAATTCAACTTGGAGTAGTTGCGCAATCTCTAGGAGAGGATTCGTACAAAGTTTCATCAAAAACTTTACACGTTTGATAGGTCAATGTGGAAAAATAGTGCAGCAGACTTTTCTGTGTTTCATCTTCTACACAGATTTGTTAATCTTTTGGTAATTAGCAATTGATCCTCTAAATTAGTGGAGTGGTTGACTTATTCTTGGTATAGAGGTGTTCTAATCACAAGAATAAGTTGTTCTTTTGGAGATTAACATTCTCCATCAATAAGGAGAATCCTAATGTTTGCGAATGAGTGAGTTGGCAAGAAACAAATGTGCCATCACTCTTGGTAGATAAATCTAGTAAAGCTCAATAAAGTATCCCTGAAATATACCAGTGTGACCACTATACATGTCAGAGAAATGAAAAAGTGATATGTGTCATCCTACATCATTGTTTATATATTTAGGCAGTGATGTGTGTGAACACACTAGGACCACCGAGGCACTTTTTTCCCTCTTTGAGAGTTTTTTTTTTCCCTTGGCTTGTATATACGCCTATAACCCTAACGGATCACTTATATTTTAACATTCTCTTGGTAATATATTCAGTATTGTGTGTTGTGATCCAAGCTTCTTCTTCTTCTATGTGATGTTCCCATGCTTCCGCAGACCTCAAACTCCAACAATTGGTATTAGAATAGGTTACTGCTTCATCTAGGGCATTGTCGATACCCCTACAGTCACAGTCTCAGAATCGCACTATCATAGCACTTGTGCAAGAAATTTTGTCTTTTCGTGCCAAAGATATATACAAGCCGCCAGTATAAGTGCCTCGAAGTCTGCTACATGTTTAGCAAAACTTGACAAGGTAGTTTTGTTCAAATTTTTGAGATACAATAATTTTTCCACATCAGGGTATTTTAGTCAGTGGCCATGGCTGAAAGCAGTTATGCATTTAGTATGTTGGATGTTGAGGATATGTTGGACGGTACCAATTACCCATTATGGACTTATATGATGCATCATGTATTGGTTGCAAAAGGACTGCGGAATATTGTGCAAGGTTTTGAAAAATGTCCTATTTCACCTGCAAACACAGTTGTTGAAGGTGATGCAGATGGCATTGAAGATGGTGATATTCTTTAGATTCTTGTTCGTGTTGCGGTTCCTACTGCATCTACTGTAGAGAAACTTCGATGGGATGGCAGAGATGCTTAGGCACATGCATTGATAGCCTTGTCTGTCAAACATTATTCTCCACATTTGCTCGTGCAAAATAGCAAAGGATGCTTGGGATACACTAACTACTTTATACCAGACAAGGAATGAGGCTCGTGTTACTTACCTCTGAAAACAGTTGGATAGTGAGCACATGAATGAAGGAGATTCCATGGGCAGTTTTTTGACAAAGATCAAAGATTTGAAGGAACAACTGATTTTTACTGATGAAATATTGCCTTATAGTTCACTTGTGCAGACTATTCTGAATGGTCTTCTAGATTCATATCAGATTTTTGCTTTGACTCTTCGATTGACGATGAAAGGAAATCCAAATGCCTTAACATTTGAGGAGTTAGTCTCTGTTCTATTGCAAGAAGAACAGTTTAGGCAGAACATGTTCATTATGCGTGTTGCAGATCAAGCTTTCTTGGCTAGTTAGAAGGCCAAAGGTAAATGGAGCTCATCTATTAGTAGGCAGAAATCTGCTAATTTTGCACAATCAAAGAAAGATGACAAAGACGAGAAGAAAACAGAAAAGCAAAACTTATTTTGCAAATACTGTAAAGGAAATGATCATGTCATAAAGAGTTGTCCAAAATTGGTTGCAAAAAAGGCAAAGAAGAAAGAAGTTGGAATGGTTGTTGCAAAGGCCTCTACACCCAAATAGAGCATGCTAATCTTGTGCAGAATGAAGAATGGGCATTTACCACTGTTTGCAGTTATGACCCATCTTCTCATGAATAGTGTATGTTTGTAGTAGACTTAGATGTTCAGTATTTTGATAGTGGGGCAACCAAACATATTACCTCGCAGCACAATTTCTTCACCTCACTATAGCCTGCCTATAGGGAAGACTGCCACATGTGCCAACAACTCCTCTTGTCCTGTTATGGGAGTTTGTAAGATCATTCTGACTACAATTGATGGTAGTTCTTTACATTATCGGATGCTTTATTTGCGCCAAGGATCGAGAAAAATCTATGATCAATTTTAACATTAGCCAAGATTGGCTTGGTTGTAAATTTTTTTTATGATAGATGTATAGTTCATGATCTATCAAATGGCAATGTCATTATTGCTTCTGGCATTTTATGTCATTGGCTATATAAGCTCATAAACTATGAAAATTCTAAGAATGATTCTGCATGTGGATGCATGATTCTCATGCTATGTTAGGTGCAAAGCTTTGGCATGCATGCTTTGTTCGTCTCAATTTCACTAGTTTGCTATGCCTACAAAAATCTGAAATAGTGTCCTCTCTACCCAAACTTGAGGCACCTGGTAAACATGTTTGTGAAGGCTGTATTTTGGGCAAAATGCAATGCTCCTCATTCCCAAAAGATGGTTCAGTTCGAGCTACTCAAAAATTGCATCTTGTTCATAGTGATGTCTATGGTCCTATGTAGGCACCCTCCTTTCGAAACCATCTTCACTTTGTGAATTTCATTTATGATTCTTCTAGGCATGCATGGGTATATCCATTGAAAGAAAAGTCCAAAGTGTTTATGTGCTTCAAACAGCTTTTGGTTTTGGCTGAAAATCTGTGAGCATGTAAAATAGGCACCCTTCATTCTGTTGGAGTTAGACGTCTGCGGAAGCACGCAAACAACACAAGGAAGAAGAAGAATCTTGGAGCACAACACATAATATTGAATGTATTACTAGAGAATGTACAAAGATAAGTAGCCCATTAGGGCAATAGGCGTATATACAAGCCGGGGGAAAAAATCCTCCTAAAGAGGGAAAAAAGTGCCCCAGCAGTCCTAGTGTGTTCGCACACATCACTACCTAAATATACCAACAAATCCCCCCTGGGAGTGATGCGGTGAATAAGGAGCTGGCACTCATGTATAAGGAAGTGCCAAGCTATGTGGAAATCACTCCACAAAAGGAAGTAAGCCCAAAGCTTTGCGAAAAGCTTCAAACTTCTCCCTAGGCAAAGCCTTCGTGAAAAGGTTTGCAATGTTCTCCTGTGTGGGCATATATGCCAAGCTGATCTCCCCAACAGAGAACCTCTCCCTGACATAATGATAATGCACCTCAATGTGCTTAGTGCGAGCATGGAACACAGGGTTCCTTGCAACTGCCAATGCGCTCTGACTGTCAGTGAAGATGGTGGTGGCAGAAGACTGACCAACACCCAAATCAGCCATAAGGCGTCTGAGCCACACACACTCAATAGTAGCTGTGAAAGCTGCCCTATACTTAGCCTCACAACTAGAAGTGGCCACAATAGGCTGCTTCTTTCTCAACCAAGATATACATGAGCTACCAAGCATGAAGCAAAAGCCACTAGTGGACACACGAGTGTCATAGCAACCAGCCCAATCAGAGTCAGAAAAAGCATGCAAATCTAGCGGTAGTGATCCCCCCTTGGGATAAAACAACCCAAGTAGCCGAGTACCACTCAAGTAGCGAAAGATGCGCTTAACCGCATGCCAATGCTTGACTCCTGGGCAATGCATAAATCTGCTCATCTGTGAGACAGCAAACTGAATATCTGGCCGAGTAATGCATAAGTAAATCAAGCATCCAACAGCCTGCTGATACAGAACAAAATCAAATGCATCTCCAGCATCATGAAGACTCAATCGTAAACCTGTCTCCATAGGAGTGGCAATAGGCTTACAGTCTTCAAGGCCAAAACACTCCAATAATGTTGGAACAAGTCAATCACAAATTGGTGATTATAGAGATCTTGAAGAATGCTTATGGTCAGAATGAAGTGAAGGAAGACACTTGAGAAATTGAAGGAAATTTCAGAATGATGTCTTGTACACATATGTACATATAAGTGGAAATCCTTGTAATCTGAGTAGAACAAAAATATTAGGATGATAAGGAGCAATGTCATAGACGCGGGATGAGTCTAAAGTCATGTATATATAAGTTAATGATGACAAGAAATGTGAGAGAGAGTCATTTGTAGATGACAAATGTCTTAGAGATGTGTAGAGAGTTTTTTCCCAGAAAATAGCGACGGGTTTTTCTCTGAGTGCTCTCTGTCTAATCATGTGGATCAAGATTCCTTTTGTACACATCTAATTGAGAAGCTAATGAAGCTATGTCTAGGTTTTCAGAATCTAATTCCTCTCCTGCTGTGAGAATGATCAATAGGAACATTCATATGTAAAATGTGAAAACTGAAGTCTGAGAGTAGCGCATTTTTCCGTCTCAGTATTTTGCTTAGATCTGAGTGTATACTGTAAAGTTTTTGATGAGTGGGCACTTAAAATCTAAGTTAGAAGATAAGGAAGCTATGGCTAAAAGCATTTAGCAAAACGGGTTTTGTATTGGGAGAAATCAACTTAAGAAGTTGACTATGTCGAAGGCGCTACCTCTGGAAGACAGTTATGACATATCTTTGATCTTAAGGATCAAATTAAACTTTTAGTGATTAGTTTTGAGAACTAATGATTAGTATGATTGCGCAAAGGTATTGTGAATACTTGTGCATCATTTGCTTGAAGAAATTTGAAGTTTTGTGCAGGTAATGAAGTTGATTTCTGAAGCAGACTCTCTGGAGTAGATACTTCTTCACTCAGAGAAGTGTTGATGAAAGTTTTGGTAAAGGAGAACAATATTTGTGTAAAGTTTGGTTTATAACTGACATAGAAGTGTTCTTAAGTCAGTATAGATCAAATCTTTGGAGATTAAGAGGTCTCCAACAGTGGTATCAGAGCTGAAGGTGAAATACAAGAGAAGAAAAGACAATTGACGTTTTGATTGGTGCAGATATTGGAGTTCTTCCAAATCTAAAGGAGGACAAGGACAAATTATTGAAGATAACCTGCAGAAGTTCAAAGCACGAGTTCGAAAAGAATCAAGAAGGACAAAGCTCATATTAAAGGTACACTTTATCCTCATAAACCATAGTAATTGCAGATACAAAAGGTCAAGGATGGGAGAAAGCTTGCAGATTGATAAGCTATATAGGGAGAACTATCCAGCTTGGTCCATGAGGATGGAGGCACACCTCATGAGTAAAGATTTGATGGCATTCATTACAGGAGATGAAGAAAAACGTGAATTTGCAGATCCTAGTATTCCAACTAGGGAAGAGCTTGCAAATTTGAAGACTTGGATGAGAAAGGATGCTCAAGCAAGGAGTATCATTTATATGGCTGTAAATGATTATCTTCAACCTCACATTAGAGGTTTGGAAAGTGCAACAGATGTTTGGAATGCTTTGGAAGAGCATTTCCAAAATACAACCAAGTCAAGGAAGTCCTCACTATGGGCTGAGTTCACAACCTTCAAGAAGAAGAGCTCACAATCAATTTCTGACTATGTGGCAAGGATGAAGGATATTGCAGATAGCTTGGGAGCAGTGGATGAAGACATTGAAGAGGAAAAGTTGGTAAGACAAATACTTACAGGTCTGAGAGGAGATGAGAAGTGGAAGCCTTTCATATTGTCCATAGAGTTGTCACTTGATCACTTTACTCCTGATCTTAATCAATTGCTAGGACACATGCTAGCTTTTGAGCAGGACATTAAAGGAGACAATGATAGAAGTGCAAGCCAAGCTATGTACTCCAAGGACAAGAAAAAGAATGGCAAAGGAAAGCAATCGACTGATGATGAAGGGACTTCAAGTCAAGCTAACTTCACAAAAGGAAAGATGAATTTCAGAGGTAAAGGAAGAGGAGGTAAGAACAAAGATAATGCTAAAGCTTGTTGGATTTGTGGCAGAACAAATCATTTGGCAAATGATTGTTGGTATAACAATCAAAATGGTGGAAGCAATAATCAGAATTATAATCAAAGAGGTAGAGGAGGCAGAAACCAAAGAGGCAACTTCAGAGGAAGATGTGGTAGGACATCATATGGTAGAGGAGGTGGAAGAAACTTCCAATCTCAGTCCTACAACAACAATTATTATAATTATGCATCAGATCAGAAGGATGATATGACTCTTATCTTGAATGCAACTCATGAATCAATGGGAGAAGATCAAAGAGTGTTTTATATTGACTCAGGATGTAGCAACCATCTGAGTGGGAATCTATCTTTGATGACTGATATGGAAGCAAAGGTGAATGGACATACAGTTCAAACAGGTGACAATACCAAACATAAAGTGGAAAGCATTGGATCAGTGAAGACAAAGAGTGGAAGTACACTTTTGAGCAAGGTACTTTATGTTCCTACTATTCCTAAAAATTTGATAAGTGTAGGGCAAATTGTGGAGAAAGGATATGAGGTAAGATTCACAAATGATGGTGTTTATGTGCAAGATCCAAATTAGGGATATAGAAACATAATTGCAGGAAAAAAGGAAGGAAGATTGTTCACTCTCAAAGTCCAAGGTAATGTGGGACATGCATTATTTACTTATGGAAGTCAAAAGGTGTCTGAATTAGACCTATGGCATAAAAGGTTAGGTCATTTCAATGAGAGAGCTATAAAGGTAATGTCAAAGAATCAGGTGGTGCTTGGATTGCCGAATGTTGAAGGGCAACATATGGTGTACAAGTGTGAAGCTTGTCAATTAGGTAAAGCACATAAAGGTTCTTACAACAAATCAGGGTACAAGCATTCAAATATGCTTGAATTGGTTCATACAGATGTATGGGGTCCCTCAAGGGACTATAGCGTAAATGGATCCAGATATTATGTGTTGTTTGTTGATGATGCAACCAGGTGGATTACTTTATATGTAATCAAGGATAAATCAGAAGTTTTCAAGACATTCAAACATTTTCATGCCTATGCAGAAAGAATCACAGGGCAAAAGCTTAAGAGGTTAAGGTCAGATGGAGGGGGAGAGTATTTCTCTAAAGAGTTTGATGATTATTTGTGGAATGCAGGTATAAAAAGAGAAGTAACTTGCAGGTATTCTCCTCAACAGAATGGAGTAGCAGAAAGGAGAAATAGGACTCTTGTAGAATTTGCAAGAGCCATGATGAAGGAAAAGAATTGTCCAAATTACTTATGGGCAGAAGCTATTAATACTGCAACATACCTTGTGAATAGGTTACCTTGTAAAGCTTTGGATGGAGGAACCCCTTATGAAGCATGGTGGGGTAAGAAACCTACTCTTGATCATTGTAAAGTATTTGGATGTGTTGCATATGCTTATGTTCCTTCACAATTAAGACATAAGCTAGAACCAAAAGCAGAGAAGTATGTGTTTATTGGATATGATGATAGACAGATGGGATACAGGTTGTGGAGTCCATCCACAAAGCAATTTCTTGTTACCAAAGATGTGACATTTGATGAGCAAAATACATGGTATACAGGATCTACAAATGATTATGCAGGTGTTGAAGAAATACAAAGGAAAGGAAAGGCAAAAGTAAAAGTGTATGAAGAAATTATTGATGAAGTTGACTCTAGAAGTAGATTGCAGGAGCATGTAGAAGAAGGGCCAAGATTTGATCCAGAATCAAATGAGGCTGAAACTTCGAGAAGTGCAGAAATCAGAAGATCTACAAGGGAAAGGAAAGAACCTATAAGGTATAGTTATGATACATCTTTTCTAACAACAAAAGATTATGCTTACATTGTGAATACAGAAGAAGATCCAACCACTTATGAAGAAGCCAAAGGTAAACAGAATTGGGAGAAGGCAATGCAGGAAGAGTATGATGCTCTACTTGAAAATGAAACTTGGGAATTAGTACCAAGACCAAAGAATCAGAAAGTCATAGGATGTAAGTGGGTATATAAAACAAAAAGGTTTGCAGATGGTAAGGTGTCTAGATACAAGGCTAGACTTGTGGTCAAAGGTTATGCCCAAAGTTATGGGGTAGATTATGATGAAACCTTTAGTCCTGTTGCTAAGATGTCTACAATTAGAACATTGATTGCTATTGCTGCTTGTAAGGGATGGAAATTATCCGCATCAGGCAACAACGCGAATCAGCCAGGTCCTACACGGCGAAAGAAAGCAAACAGGCTTAAAGCAATACAACAGGGTCAGATGTGTGCAACCAGGACAAATCAGAGGACCAAAAGCTAGAAAGGGGAGAGGCTGAAAAGTTTAAGAGGGTGACTAAGAGCATCACATTCCTAGTCACTGGTGGCGTGCGTGGCAACCCAAATCAACAGGCAAGACGAACGCAGCAGGCTCTAGTGTAGTAGAGCTTGAATCAAGAACAGGCCATCAAATCTGCATGTCTGTTTAACTACAGACAATACTGACCACTGGATGCGTGCGAGAAGCAAAGTCTGTCAAGGGACGACAGAGACGAAGAGGGGGAGAGTGTTGCAGAGCTAAAGAGCGCACGAAGCGGAGAAAAGGACGGGCCCCAAAATTTTTCCGATTTGGACTACATATTTTTGTATCATATTCATTCTTGTAATATATTTTCCCTTGTAAATGCACTAGAGGAGTCCTCTAGATGCATCCCCACAGAAGAATAGAGATTACCCATGTACAATAGTAGGAAATTAGTCTCTTAGTGAATAAAGTGCCGATCACTTGTGTGAAAGGACCAAACTTAGGGCTCATGTATATAAGTCACTTTGTGACTCTTTGTAAAAAACTCTTGCCATTGTGAACAAGGAGCTCTTCAGAATTTTCGAGTTTGCCTCTTTCTTGCTGATTTTGATCTTCATTTTGCTCTTGTATGTGTGTGTGATGCTTGAAATGCATGTGTAGGACTGTTGTCTACCCCTTCCCCTTCGTCTTGAGCTGCTGTAGTGCGTGCGTAAGCTAGGAGAAGCTGTGGCGCGGGTGTTTGTGACTCTCGTAATTCATTGTTTTTGCCATAACTTGAAGCAGAGTGGTCAGAATTGAGTAAAACCACCACCGTTGGATTCGTCTCGTTGAGAGCTTCGAAACGAGTACCCTATTGCCTATATTCGGAGTTCTGGGCTGGGAGAAAACCTCAAAATACCAAAACTGCTGAAAGGAGGCTTGCGGCAAACACTTTCAGTATTTCAGTAGGTGTGAGAGGTAGTAGTCTTTTCTCATGCATGTTAGCTAAACCACTTCATTTTCCATCACGTGTGCACAAGTCTTCATACACTTGGTAAGTCGTTCCTTAGGATTGACATTTAAATGTGTGTTAAAGATCCCACTATATGCACTTGTGTGGCAATTGAGGTATAGTCTCATTGGCACAAGTCCTTGAGTCTTCTTGGCTCAAGTACACATTCATCTTCTTCCTTCTTCTTGCATTTCTGCTTCTTATCCTTCTTATCTACATATAGAGCACCAATTGAATTACCATGATAAGAGTTACCTTCCTTTATGCTATTGTTGGCTTCTTGATTGAAGAGTTGTCCAAGAAAGATGTTGAAGTCTGGAGTTTGCACATCCATGATGAGATCATAAGCCATCGTGAAGGATTGCCATTGCTTATCACTTCGAATGTCATTGAGAATTTGCCTCATGATGACCTCTTCTTCAATCAGCTCTCCAATGGATGCTAACTGATACGCAACCTCCTTGACCTTGGTAAAAAAAATCTGTGATGGTTTGTTTAGGTGTCTTCTTCATTTGGTTGAACTCATTCCAAAGATGATTCTTTCTTGCTGTGGTACTAGCATAAAAGAAAGTCTCGAGGGCATCCCAAGTCTCTTGAGATGTCTTGCATCCTCTAATATGTGATAATAGAAAGTCAAAGATAGAGTTTAGTATGTACGACCTTGCTTGAGCATCCCTTGTGCACCAAAGTGTGAGCTTATCTATCTCTTCTTGTGTAGGTCCTCCTTTGGATCTTAGAATAGGCATAGCTTCATCACCTGCTACAATTCCATAAAGATTTCTACCTTGCAAATAGGCCTCTATTCTGATTTGCCAAGCCGCATAGTTGTGTCGATCAAGCTTCTTGATCATTGAGGGAAAGCCATCACCCATCTTGATCTAGCTCTGATACCACTGAAAGAACTTAGAGAAGCTTGTAGAAGGTAGAAAAGTGCGTTTTGAAGTGACGAAGTTTGGTCAAGCCAGCCGGCACAAGACCAGCCCTTGAGCTTATGGAGACTCAAATAGACCTTATAGGCATGCTATAAGTGCAAAGAAACACACTATGTACTTTGGAGCATTAAGGATAATGAGTCGATACAAAACAGATAGGTTCCCGGGTCGACTAGCTCAAAAAATTTACTATCTATGGAAGAGACAATGAACTTCAAATGCCCATAGCGACCAACCTGATTACAATTAGAAAAAAT
>CM035442.1:120960105-121010105 GCA_020310875.1 Ceratopteris richardii
TAAAAAACATACCATGTACCTCCAAATTACTCTACTTTGTAAATCTAATTCATCTCATATGTACCACATAAATCACTTACACCTTTCCATTTCTTTTTTTGAGCTCTCATTAACCACCTTGTTTTAGTTATCAACTCTTTTCACCTCAAATCCAATAACTTACCTTTTTTCCTTCCTCAAGTAGATCCTCTTCTTCTAATAACCTTTTTCCTTAGCCTCACTCCATCTCAATCAAATTTCTTGTTCAACTAACTCTCCTCTATGAGGTAGCTCATCCTATTCATATCATCTCTCCATCTCTCCATTATAGATGTTGAGAGAAAACATGAAGGGCAAAGAGGAATGGATATAAAAGACTAGAGAATACAAAGACATGAATTTTTTATGATGGATATGCATTAAAAAAAGTCAAAAAGCACGACTTTCTCAATTTAGCTCCGAAGTTTCTCCTATTTTGAAGCTTCTCCACTATTTTGATCACTTAGTTGATGTTTTCTCTTAATGTTTATTCCTACATATATTAATTGTCTCACTCACCTTGGATTGAGAATTAGGAGTTTTCAAGCTATATTCATGCAATAAAATTTCCCTTTTAGTAGTCTTACTAAGGAACTGACCAAATATCAAGGTAAATTTACATGAGATGGAAAATTGTGTGATTATATAGTGGTTTGAGGGGATTGGCATTCAGAGTTTGCAAGAAACTCTACTAAGATGGATCAAAATTCAATTTGATCTTTATTTTTTCAAAACAAGACTTTTTTTCAAGTGTTGAAAGCTTCGAAATTCATTAAGAAATGTTTGAAATTGGATAAATATGCAACATGAGTTCAATAAATTATGCAAGGATATTAGTCCTTTGATGAGTTTTGAATCATGGTTGTATGCTAAATTTGGAAAGAATCGTGATAATGATGTGCATATGGTGCTCAAATGGGTGAAAAATAAAGAAATTTACCACTTCTATTAAAAGTTCACGTGAAATAGTGAAGTGAGAAAAAAAAAGTTTGAGCTTAGAGAGAGGTAAAATTCAAGATCTTGTTTCTCCTTTCTCATACACAATTTGGCCATAAATATTAGGAGCTTGCACATCTTAGTATGATGTCCTTGGGCCTCAAGAGATAAATGGACCCTAAAGTTTTAGAATGGATCATTGCTATTACTTTACAAGGATTTCTTTTGTATGTTTCTACATGAAAAGCATGCTTATGAGCCCCCTAAAAACTAGCAAAGTTAGTTTTCCAATTTTGTTTTATACATAATTTTAAAATTACAATTTCCCACATCCATAAGAAATTGTGGGAGGGACGTCATGATTGCCCCTATACATTAGCAACAATTTCATGATATCTCCCCTATGAGACTGAGACATTGCTGACTTGGCAAATTCTTGATTAAGGCATCATGGCTTTTTGGCCTTAAATGGTACCTCAATTTCCCACCGTGCTAGTCAATTTTGGCACATCATCATTGTCCTTTACACATCATCCAAGCATTGAGATTCTTTGAATTTGGGACATCATGGATGAGAATTATTGAGTATCCATAGTTGATAGCACATTGCGTTTCTTTTTTTTTTCAATATTTTGTCAAGAAATATTATATTTTATCAAATTTTTTCCAAGGTATATAAGAAAATATAACAACTGAGTTGGGTGCTTGCAATTTAAGAATAATGGAGGGCTATAATGATATTCAAAAAGAGGTGAAATTCTAGCACATCTGCTATAAGAAAGAGATTGCTTGCACATAGAGGATCCACGTAACCTTGTTTGGTTGAATGCTTAATGTTTGCTTTTGAATCAACATTTACATAGGGATCAAATCTTGGTTGAGGGACCAAAATAGGAAGAGATCATTAAACACATTAAATAACATGTACTTAGGGTTCAAGAAGTGCCTTGGAAAAGGTAACTCAAGAAAGAATAATGTATCATCAAGAGGAAGTAATATCAAACTACTTGAATCCATAAAAAGATACCTAGGTTCAAGTGAAACCAAATATGAAGAAGGAAGTATCCTTTGTTTTGATGATATGTACAAGGCAAAAATACAAGAATTACATATCCCTTAAGTGAAGAAGATTATCAGTGTTCTTAATAGAAAATTCCAATTGAATTCGATCACCTATGTACTTGGTTTCTTTAATATGATAAGGCTAAAAAGAAATCAAACCATGTCCTCTAGTAAAATTTTGAAGATGATTGCTATTTAGGCAAAAAAGGATACATGTACTTCACGACTTCGCAACCAAATAAGATGAATGATTTTGGACAAGTGATCATTGAAAACTTTGACCCTATAGTCAAATATCATATAGAGGTGTCAAGCACTCCATCAAGTAAGTCAGCACAATTGATTAGAGCTAACATGAGCCCACATGAAGCAAATTTATGGAACTCTTCCAAGATCAAGAATTTGATAGTAATTGTTGGTAATTGTCTTGTGTATTAAGAATCCCTCCTATCAAGTTCAAAGATCTCTAAACAGATAAAAACTTTAACATATCTAGAGACAAATAATAGACAATTACCATAGAGAACCTTCTTTCCCACTTAAAAAGCTCATGAATGGAGTAGGGATAGGAACTAATCATATCCATGAGGATCAAATAGATGAGAGAGATTAAAGAGCTTTCAATCACGAGTGGTAGGAATATGAATTTCTATTAATCTGGTGGTAGAAATACATTTTGAGAGCAAAGAGCCAAAGATGTTCGAGCATAGGATAGGCAAGCATTACCTATGCCTAGATGTCAAGAACATGAAGATGTTTTAGACCTTTCACCAAATGTATATGTGTGTGTGTGTGTGTTTGTTTGTTTGTTTGTGTGTGTGTGAAAGCATTCCCTATGCCTAGCCTCAAGAACGTGAAGATGTTTTAGACCTTTCATCAAATATATATATATGTATGTGCGTGTGTGTGTGTATATATATATATATATATATATATATATATATATATATATATATATATATATATATATATATATATATATATATATATGTGTGTGTGTGTGTATATATATATATATATATATATATATATATATATATATATATATATATATATATATATATATATATATATATATATATATATATGTGTGTGTGTGTGTGTGTGTGTGTATGTATGTATGTATGTATGTATGTATGTATGTATGTATGTATGTATGTGTGTGTGATGATGGATTATGACCATATGGTGGATTTCAAAGAATTACTTAGTGACAAGGGTTTAGATTACCTTCTCACTCAATTGGAGGAATTTGAGCTAATTCTATTGAAATCATGCTTTCTTGTTTATAGTTGCTAAATAAAATTGCATTCAATCATGCCAATCAATTGACAAAAGAGTTCATAAGATACTCCTTCAAGATATGAGCTAGTCATGTTAAAAACTTTCAAAGATATAGCTTCAAATAGTCAAGCAAGAAAAATGAGGCTTATTCGAAGGGGATTTAATAAGTGAATAGATGCTTGCATGTGAGCTGCTACTTCAAGAGAATATTATTTCCCTCTTCTTAGATGGATTTTGGAGTAGCAAAACAAGATCTTTGATCTTATATGAAGTGATTCAATACATTGCATATGGAAGGAATGAATTGATCATAAGGATAATCTCATAGATGATCTAAAATTATCTCAAAATATTTCAATGGGATCTAATGCTTGAAGTAGAAGAAAAAGTGGAAATGCCTCTATGGAGAAGATAGTAGACTTATTTGCAAAGATATAATAGTGAATCCTTAAGGGAGTAGGAGAGAAAAAAGATTATTACCAACTAAACTACCTTGTTGTGCAAGCATCCCCAAATATATGCATGCCCTAATTTAGCATCTCCTAAAACAAGTAAGGAATCATTTCAATTCTATAGAATGGAAATGGACCAACCATAGCATGGCAGATTGCTACTAAAATTTGTAGTAAGCTAGACAAGTTGTTGCTTACCAACCAAGAGCTTACAAATATCCACCAAGGGAAGCCTATAGAAAAGCACCTATAAATGCACACGTCTACTCCTAGATTTAGAATGAAGCTTTGAAATATGATGGACCACAAATAATGCAACTAATGTTATTCCAATCAAGTTTACCTCATTGAAAAGAATTGAGAAATTCTTAGTTCCCATCTCCATCACAACCACAAAGAACTCAGGCTATGTATGATACTTATCCCATGGAGAACTATGAATACAAAAAATATGTCTGAGATTATCCAAGGAATGAATCCAACTAAGAGGCATAAAACTATTAATATGTTAAGTTTTGATACATCAATTCAAGCCACCTACGAGGTCATACCCAAGAGCACCATCACGTAGAGAGCCTTGCTATGGGTGTAGATGCACTTATTTTGAGGTTATCTAGCATTGGTGCAGAACAATCATAAATTGATGATTAGGAAAAAGTTTGAAGTCAATAAATAAAGCAAAGATTACCATATGAGGCTTGAAGATGAGTATGTGATCAGAAGATGGAAAATTGTATATACATATATATTACTCTTCTAATCAATTCATGAAAACCTTTGTATCTATGATGAGTCGAGATGTAAATGTATATATATACTTGAATATAGACATAATACATATGAGAGATAATGAGTCACAAGTTTTAGAAGCCATTAGAGACTTTAGAGAGTGAGAAGAATATGGATTATCTATCAGATGTATGATTTTTCTAAATAGAAGAAAGTTGCACCTCAATCTTTTGCTCAATGCTCCTTTTGTGTTTATATTCTTGAGGAATGCTTTTGTACAATTCTAATTCTACAGTTGAGTGATCTCTATACAAGTTTTGAGAACCTAATTGTAATCAAGATGAGAGAATTTTAAGTAGGAAAATTTACATGTGTAAAGAGAAGAAGTGAAGATAGGTGCAGGTGCAAATTCGATGGTCAATGTTTTGATCAAATCTCCCTCCACAATGTAAATTTTTGAGCAATTAAGCACTCATTCTTTAAGCTACAAGGTAAGCTACTTGTGGATAAAAGAATTTTAATAAACAAGGTCTAGTTTGGGAGAACCATGCATTAGAAGTTGTAGGTGTCAAAGTCGACTATACAAAAGAACAATTTCAGACATAGGTATATTATTTGGCAAAAATCTCATGATCTATTGATTCTTTTGGAGAGACTTAACTTGGAGAAGGTGCATAACTTTTCTATGTAATGAGTTTCTTCACAGTTAACTCAAGTCTTGATAATTTGGCATTAGTTTTCCAAAATTGGTTGAGGTTATGAGTTGTTCTTGATATATAGGTGTTCTAACATCAAGGATAACTTTTTCTTTTGGAGATTAATCATCTCCTTCAATGGTATCAGAGAAGGAGTTATCAGATTTGAAGAGAAAAAGGACCTCGACTATTGCAGATATACAAAAATCAATTTTTGAAGATTTAAAAGGTGAAAGTTTGAAGTGAAAGCTAGAGAAGGAGGCCTAAAAGCTATCAAAAGGATCAAAAGGAACTACAATCGAATTAAAGGTACATGCATTATTCACAAAGCTTGACGAACATATTGTACAAGTGAAGAAAGGGTGGGAGATTCTCTTCGGATAGAGAAATTGGATAGAGAAAACTATCATGCTTGGTCAATGAGGATGGAAGCTCATCTTATGAGGAAAGATCTGATAGGATACATCACAGGTGAAGAAGAAAAACCAGAATTTAGGGATCCTAGTGTTCCAAGTAGGGAAGAGCTCTGAGATTTGAAGACATGGATGAAGAAGGATGCGCAAGCAAGGAGCATTATCTACATGGGAGTCAATGATTACTTGCTACCTCACATTAGATGATTCCAAAGTGCAAGCGACATATGGAATGCTTTGGAGGAGCATTTCCAAAACACTACAAAGTCAAGGAAGGCATCTTTATGGGCAGAGTTCACCACATTCAAGAAGAAGGCTTCTCAATCTATTTTTTATTATGTAGCAAGGATGAAGGATATTGCAGATGCATTAGGAGTAGTTGATGAAGACATTGAAGAGAACAAATTGGTAAGACAAATTCTCACAAGTTTGAGAGGAGATGATAAGTGGAATCCATTCATTATATCCACTAAATTATCACTTGATCATTTCACTCCTTATTTGAATCAATTGCTAGGACACATGCTAACCTTTGAGCAGGATATCAAAGGTGATGTTGATAAGAGTACAGGTCAAGCAATGTATTCAAAGGACAAGAAGAAGATTAACAAAGGCAAGAAACAATTGAATGAAGATGAAGGCACTATCAGTCAAGCCAACTTCCTAAGAGGAAGAGGAGATGGCAAAGGAAGAGGAAGAGGTAGAAGAATTAAGATGGTGTTAAAGCTTGCTGGATTTGTGGTAAGACTAATCATTTAGCTCATGAATGTTGGCATAATAATCCGAATGGTGGAGGATATAATCAAAACTTTAATTCAAGAGGAAGAGGTGGTAGAAATCATAGAGGTAATTTCAGAGGTATTTCAAAGTTAATCCTACAATAATACCTACTACAATTATGCTTTAGATTAGAAAGAGGATTCAACCTTAATTATGAATGCAACTTGTGAAAGACAAAGTGAAGATCAAGGAGTTTTCTACATTGACTCAAGGTGTAGCAATCACCTGAGTGGCAACATAGCCTTGATGACTGATTTGGAGAATAAGGTGAGTAATCATATAGTCCAAACAAGTGATAACACAAAGCACAATGTGAATTCCATTGGATCGGTAAAGGCTAAGGATGGAAGCACTCTTTTGACTAAGGTATTGTATGTCCCTACAATTCCAAAGAATGTGATAAGTGTGGGGCAAATTGTAGATAAAGGATATGAATTAAGGTTCACTAATGATGGAGTTTATGTTGAAGACCCTAGCCATGGGTATAAACAAATTGTTTCAGGGAAAAAAGAAGGAAGGTTCTTCACATTGAAGATTCAAGGCAATGTTGGTCATGCCTTGTTCACTTATGGAGAACATAAGATTTCTGAGTTAGATCTTTGGCGCAAAAGGTTTGGATATTTTAATGAAAGAGGTATTAAGGATATGATTAACAATGGTTCAATGTTTGGATTGCTTAAGATTGCAGGTCAACACATGACATACAAGTGTGAAGCATGTCAATTGGGTAAAGCTCACAAGAATAATTATGCTAAGAAAGGGTTTATGTACTCAGAGAAGCTTGAATTGGTGCATACATATGTGTGGGGTCCATCAAAGGACTTTAGCATTAATGGTTCGAGATATTCTATGATTTATGTTGATGATGCTACCAGGTGGATCACTATATATGTGATCAAAGATAAATCAGAAGTGTTCAACACATTTAAACATTATCATGTGTATGCAGAGAGAATCACAGGGCAAAAATTGAAGAGACTAAGGTTAGATGGAGGGGGAGAGTATTTCTCTAATGAGTTTAGTGATTACTTATGGAATGTAGATATAAAAAGGAAAGTTACTTGCAGGTAATCTCCTCGACAAAATGGTGTAGCAGAAAGGAGAAATAGAACTCTTGTTGAGTTTGCAAGGTCAATGATGAAGGAGAAAAATTGCCCTAATTATTTGTGGGTTGAGGCTGTGAATACAGCTACTTATTTGGTTAATAGACTTCCATGTAAGGCTTTGAATGGTATGACACCTTATGAGGCATGGTGGGGTAAGAGACCTACCTTAGATCATTACAAAGTTTTGGATGTTTGGCTTATGCATATGTACCATCTCAATTAAGGCATAAATTGGAACCTGAAGCTGAAAAGTATGTGTTCATTGGTTCTGATGATAATCAGATGGGTTATAGATTGTGGAGTCCATCCACAAAGCAATTCCTTGCGTCAAAGGATGTTACATTTGATGAGCAAGGTACATAGTATGTAGGTACAATTAATATTCATGCAGGTGATGAAGAAGTTATGACCAAAAGAAAGGGGAAATCAAAGGTTCAAGTTCCTGATGATGAAGAGGTTGTTGATGCTCAAATTGATAATGAATAATTTCCAAAGTTTGATCCAGAATATGAAGAACCAGAGACTTCAAAGAGTGGAGAAGCTAGAAGGTCAACAAGGAACAGAAAGCAACATATAAGGTACAGATATGATACTTCATTTTTTACCACTAACCATTTTGCTTACATGATAAAAGTAGAAGAAGATCCTTCTACATATGATGAGGCAAAAGGTAAGGAAAATTGGCAGAAAGCTATACAAGAGGAGTATCATGCATTGATGGAGAATGAGACATGGGATTTGGTTCCTAAACCAAATAATCAAAAAATCATTGGATGCAAATGGGTCTACAAAACAAAGAGGTATGCAAATGGTGGTGTGTCTAGGTATAAAGCTAGACTTCTTGTGAAAGGATATGATCAAACATATGGTGTAGATTATGATGAGACTTATAGTCTTGTGGCAAAGATGAAAACTATAGGAACTCTCATAGCTATTGCTACATGTAAAGGTTGGAAGCTATGTCAATTAGATGTGAAGAATGCTTTTTTAAATGGTTACATTTCAGATAATGTTTTCATGAGCAACCAGAAGGTTTCAAGGATAAATGTTATACAGACTATGTATGTAAGCTCAAGAGAGCTTTGTATGGTTTGAAGCAGGCCCCAAGGGCATGGAATTATGGACTTGTAAAGTTCTTGAAAGAGCTTGGTTTCCAAGTGTCTAAGGTAGATAGTAGCTTGCTTGTTAAAGCAAGTGATGATGGGTTCATTTATATGTGCATATATGTTGATGACATAATTCTTACACGTACAGATGAGAAGGGCATACAAACTCTTAAGAAGCAGATGGAGAAAGAGTTCAAGATCAGTGACTTGTGAGACTTATCATATTTCTTGGGAATGGAGATTTCATATACTCAACATGGAGTATATGTGACTCAAGAAAGGTATTTGAAGAATTTGCTAGTCAAGTTTAAAATGGAAGATTGCAGGGTAGCACCTACTCCAATGGAGGTGAAACATAATTTGACCATATATGGAGGAGAATAATTCAAGGACATGAAATTGTATCAAAGTTTGGTTGGTAGTCTAATCTATGCTACATTGACTAGGCATGATTTGTCATATGTAGTTGGAGTGTTGTCTCAATTCACGCATTGTCCTAGGAAAGAACATTGGATTGCAGGACAACAGGTGCTAAGATACATTAAGGGTACACTCAAAGAAGGTTTGTATTATGGATTCACATCAGATACAAAAATCAAGATATATAGTGATGCAGATTGGGTAGGTAACTCTGATGATAGGAGGTCAACATATGGATATCTATGTTATGTGGGAGATAAATTAATCTCTTCGTGTTGTAAGAAGCAACATACAGTTGCTCTATCATCTACAAAAGCAGAATATAAAGGTATGGTTGAAGCTCCAAAGGAGGTTATATGGTTGAAGACACTTATGAAGAGTTTTGAAATCATTCAGAGTACACCCACTATTCATGGAGATAATATGAGTTCATTGTATCTAGCTGACACTGTGCTTCATGCCACAAATAAACATATTGAGATCCAATATCATTTCTTGAGAGAGAAGGTGATTGATAAATAAATTGAAGTCATACACACTTCTACAAAAGATCACATTACAAACATGTTAACCAAGAGCTTGGATGAACCTCAGTTGTAGAGGTTTAAAGACATGGTAGGTATAAAGAAGATGGAGAAAATCACAATTGATGATTGAGGGGGAATTGTTGGTGCAGAACAATCATCAATTGATGATTAGGAAAAAGTTTGAAGTCAATAAATAAATCAAAGATCACCATATGAGGCTTGAAGATGAGTATGCGATCAGAAGATGGAAACTTGTATATACATGTATATTACTCTTGTAATCATTTCATGAAAACCTTTGTATATATGATGATTCGGGATGTAAATGTCTATATATACTTGAATATAGAAATAATACATATGAGAGATGATGAGTGACAAGTTTGAGAAGTCATTAGATACTTTAGAGAGTGAGAAGAATATGGATGATCTATCAGATGTATGATTTTTCTGAATAGAAGAAAGTTGCACCTTGATCTTTTGCTCAGTGCTCCTTATGTGCTTATCTTCTTGAGGAATGCTTTTGTAGAAGTCTAATTCTATAGTTGGCTGATCTTTGTACACGTTTTGAGAACCTAATTGTAATCAAGCTGAGAGCATTTTGAGTAGGAACATTTACATGTGTAAAGAGAAGAAGTGAAGACAGGTATAGGCACAAATTTGATGGTCAATGTTTTGATCAAATATGCCTCCGTAGTGTAAATTTTTTAGCAACTAAGAATTCATTCTTTAAGTTGATAGGTAAGCTACTTTTGGGTAAAAGCATTTGAGTAAACAGAATCTACTTTGGGACAACCATGCATTAGAAGTTGTACATGTCAAAGTCGACTATATAGAAGAATAGTTTTAGACGTAGGTATATCGTATGGAAGAAATCTCAAGATCTATTGATTCTTTTGGAGAGATTCGACTTGGACAAGGTGCATAAACATCAGACAACAGCTTGCATAAATTTTCATTGAAAACTTTACACATTTGGTCAGTCAATCAGTGAACTAAGTGCAGCAGAATTTTCTGTGTAATGAGTTTCTTCACAACTAACTCAAGTCTTGATAATTTTTCATTAGTTTTCCAAAATTGGTTGATTTTATGAGTTGTTCTTGATATAGAGGTGTTCTAACATCAAGGATAACTTGTTCTTTTGGAGATTAATCATCTCCTTCATCTAGAAGATCATATCACCACTCACAAAAACACATCCCTCAATATAGTGAAATTCATGGAGTTTTCTAGTAATGATGGAAAGAGGAATAAAGAAATGCATGCCATAATAGAGGTCAATCTTGAGCTAAGAACCAAGAATTGCAAACAAATATATAGATATAGAACAATGCTACTAATACTAATTCAAGTTGAAATTGAAGGACATAGAAAAAAGAATGAAAGTGGGAGAGAAAAGTTAAAGAACTAGAAAATAATCTTTAAGAAGCCCAAAAACAAGTAAGCATACCTCAATCCTTGAATGTTGAAGATCAAGGGAGATTACAGCAAAACTTTACCATAAACAAGAAGAAACCAGATAGGCTCAACCATGGGCTACCTCAGTTGACCCATTTCTCAAAGACTTGGATATGGATTTCAAAGCATACTAATTGAAAACAGTAGTAAGATCCACTATCTATGAATGTGAGTGTTGCTAGCCTAGAGGAAAGTTAGAAAATAGTTAACTATAATTTTCTAAGATGAAAAAGGTATCACAAAAATTTCTAGAGCATTCTTTCTTACATATAATAGGAACTAAAATCCCCACCAATGGATTAACAACCTACTACATTACAAGGAGCATCAAACAAGCTTCCTCTTAAAAAAAGGAGAAACTCAAACATAAATTGGAAATTTAGATGACTCTAAGAATCAGATTTAGGAGAGCGCCATCCTAGCAGTTGAGGATATTTTATATAGAGAAATATAAAATCAAGTGAAAGAATCATGTGAAGAAAGTAACATCAATTGTAGCTTCCTCTTTTAGAAATAGCAATGAGGCTTAAACAAAAAATTCTTAAGAAGGAAATGAATCAATTCCTAGTCTCATGGACCTTGATGATTAGAGTCTTTTCACTCTATCAAACCATGCAAGCCTATACAAAGCTAAATCATAGTCCATACAAGCATTCACCATTAGGAATAAATAGGATCAAAGAAGATTCATGCAAGTATTGAATAATTAAAGAAATCCAAAATGAGATGTACTCTCTTCATAAAAGAATCTCCCTAAGTTGAAACCACACTTTCAAAGAAACTCTTTAATCATTTAAAAGATAATCCAAAGCCAAGGATAAGAAAAAGAATGAAAGTATAAAGATATCCCAATAGAAAAGATCAAGTACTATAACTTATTAGATGAAGGGAACACTTTTATATACCTTTGGAATTCAATTGATTTATGGATAAATCCAATTTGGATACAAAATAGAAGTATACATAGCTACTATGAAGTTGTCAAAGAAATGGGGGAGAATACATTGAGAAAACTTGAATGAAATTGCAATTTTTGAAAGAGAAATGGAAAAAACTCTAGGACTTCCTGAACCATGTATGAGTACTAGTGAAACATGCACTTCCACATCATAGAAGGTTACAATTGGAGAAATGGCTCACTATACCCACAACATTTGGGAGTGCCCAAAAATATTAACCTTACAGATATAGATAATTCATATAGAGATATTTTACCCCTTTCATGGAATGATATTTGAGGAAGAAAAGGTGGAGGGCCATGAAAATTCTTCCATATGTATTGGAGGATGTGAAGAAGGCAACGTTGGTAAAGTCATTAATGTGCCGCTTTATTTAAATCGTGAAAAGGTGGTATAAGAGGGAACACCTTGTAAAAGCTCATCCCGTCACTTCTAAAGAGATTTTTTATTATTTATGTTATTTATTTTTTGGCTATAGAGATTAAAGTGCTTCTTCTTGCAACCTCGTACATCATTCTCTTCTACCATTTGAATTAAGCTCTGATGGTTTCCTCATATATATGAACTCAAATTTTGAGTTCATAAATGTTCATTATCTTTTATTTGCATTTCCTAGCATGATGTTTTCAATTAAAGACACATTTTTGCTTGTTAATTGCATGTAATTATGTCTATCAACTTGTTCAAACTTGGTTGAGTCGTACGTGAAAATGATTTTAGGGTTTTGGCCATGAAATAGTATAGACCTCATCAAGATATTTGAAATCACATGAAAGAATACTAGACTTAGATTTATAGATATTTTAAGATTTGTAGGTACTTAATGTGTGCAAAATTATATTAAGGTTATTTATGTGAATAATCATGCTTATTTGTGAAAATGCATCATTTTTAGAAAAAAATTTAATTATATTCTTTTGGATCTTGTCACAAATCAAAATTCTAGGCGATGGATTTTATGCTACAAGAGTTGAAATACTTCTTGGCAACATTTTTTGGGATCAGATAATTAGGAGTTGCTTGTATGGTGATGCAAGTGTTGATATATTTAGGTAGTGATGTATGTGAAAACACTAGGACTGTCGGGGCACTTTTTTCCCTCTTTATGAGCTTTTTTCCCCTAGCTTGTATATACGCTTATATCCCTAATGGGTTACTAATCTTTGTACATTCTAGTGGTAATACATTCAGTATTGTGTGTTGTGCTCCTAGCTTCTTCTTCTTCCTTGTGCTATTCACGTGCTTCTGCAGATGTCTAACTCCAACAATTGGCATTAGAGTAGGTCACCGCTTCATCTAGGGTGTCGTTGATACCCCTCCAGTCATAGTCTCACAATCGCATGAAATTTAGTGAGCATACTCAAGGTGATTAGGTGATCAAAACTACTTTCTTTTATTGTGCCAAAATCATGATATGAGCTCATTTTGGCCTCCAAACGCACTATCATAGTGCTTGTGCAGGTTATTTTGTCTTTTTGTGCCAAAGATATATACAGGTTTTGGTTTGCTAGTATAAGCATCTCGAAGTCTGCTACAAGTTTAGCAGAACTCATCAGGGTAGTTCTATTCAACCTTTTTAGATATAGCCATTTTTCCACATCAGGGTATTTTAGTCAGTGGCCATGGCTGAAAGTAGTGATGTATTCTGTATGTTGGATGTTGAGGATAAGTTGGATGGTACCAATTACCCATTGTGGGCTTATATGATGCAACATGTATTGGTTGCAAAAGGACTATGCAACATTGTGCAAGGTGTTGAAAAACATCCTATTACACCTATGAATACAGGTATTGAAGCTGATGCAGATGGCATTGAAGATGCTGATATTCTTCAGATTCTTGTTCATGCTGCGGTTTTTGATGCACCTACTATAGAGAAAATTGCATTATTCCTCATATTCGCTCTTGTAGAATAGCTAAGGATGCTTGGGATACACTTACCACATTGTTCCAGGCAAGGAATGAGGCTCATGTTGCTTACCTCTAAAAAAAATTTGGAGAGTGAGCACATGAATGAAGATGATTCTATGAACAGTTTTTTGACAAAGATCAAAGACTTGAAAGAACAGTTGATTTCTGCTAATAGAGTTAAACCAGATAGCTCACTTGTGCAAACCGTTTTGAATGGTCTTCCTAATTCATATCAGAGTTTTGTTTCTACTCTTCATTTGATGATGAAAGGCAATCCAAATGCCTTGTCATTTGAAGAGTTAGTCTCTGTTCTATTGTAGGAAGATCAATCTAGGCAGAACAGGTCCATTATGTGTGTTGTTGATCAAGCTTTCTTGGCTAATCAAAAGGGCAAAGGTAAATGGAGCTCATCTACTAGTAAGAAAAAATTTGCATATGCTACACAGTTGAAGAACGAAGACAAAGATGAGAAGACATCAGAAAAGAAAAAATTCTTTTGGAAGTGTTGTAAAGGAAACGATCATGTTATAAAGAACTATCCAAAGCTAGCTACAAAAGAGGCAAAGAAAAAAGAGGCTAGAATGGTTGTTGCAGAGGCCTCTACACCAAAAATAGAGTCTGCTAATCTTGTGCAGAATGAAGAATGTTCGTTTACTACTCTTTGCAGTTTTGACCCATCTTCTCCAGAATAGTGTATGTCTGCAATAGACTCAGATGTTTGGTACTTTGATAGTGGGACATTTTGGAAATTAGGTAGGCCCATAACTTATATCACAGGTCCATAGTTCCATAGGTCCAAGATTTACAACACAGATTCGAGCAATTTTCCAATATTGAAAAAACATGAACATACCACTCTTAATCATACAAATGATGAGACAAAGATAGAGAAAGATTAGACAACATGTGCAAAGATAGAGAAATATTAGACAACATGTGTAAAGTGTTACGTAAGACACTGCTTACTCACACTATCATATATAAAAATATCAAGTTACAATGTGGGAGTCAAAATCTCAACCACTCTATGTGAACAAAAATAGATGGATGAGTGAATGTACAAATTTAACAAGAATATTCAGATGTATGGACAGAAATCTGAATATATATGAGATGTGTGACCTAATAGGTTGTAGAAGAGTGAATATGAGTGACAGAAAGAGGAAGGATCAGTCTAAAACTAATAATCAACAAACCCTCATCTGATTTTAGGCTATGGAAAACCCTAAGTTAGATATGTGAGTGAAAGCTCACATACTTACAAAAGTAGCAAAGAATGCTAACAAGTTTGCTGCCAGAAATCCTCAAACTCATATGAACATACCTTCTCAAACACCTCATACAAATATGCATAAAGCATATATGTATTGATTCTCTTGTACCTATGCCAAATAGGACTCCTGCTGATATGGATGCCACTACCTCCATAAGCTCCAAGTAGTACCTGTGTACATAAAGAGAATATGTACCTGAATTTTTAACATAAGATGCAATCTCATGTTAAGCTCCATCCAATGTCTTTGAAGTACACTAATATCTTCATGTAGAAGATAATCTTCAAATACATTATGTAGATGGCTGATCAACACCACCAAGCTGGTGATGGTCAAGTCCTCTCCATAAGCAAGAGTGTGAGCACACTCTTCTCCAAGAAGAACTCCATCACTGCTCCTCAACATGCTCCTATAATGCACCATGGCTGCCCCATATGTGCTAGAGCACCACCTCTACTGAGGGACCAAAAACTGGCATTGCAACTAGTGTAGGATGCTAGACAATGAGCCAAGCATGTTCTCATATAGCTTTGTTTCTGTTCCAAAAGCTCTTCAAAATGTATTCTATGAAAATCCATAAATCCATGCATGATCATTACAACGTTAGTATTTTTTGAAAAACATATCACGATCTGTCGATTAAAAACAAGTATGGCATCGTTTTGCTTTTCGAAAAATACTTGTCCAAACGTAAACTTCTGTATGCTACTACTGACGAATATTGAACCCATACCCTATGTATGGGAGTCGATTGTCTTATCCAATGCACCTATGTGGGTTTCTTGTCTAACGTATCTAACGAACAATATATATGCCATTATGCTCGTTGATTCTTCTTGAGAGATCTTGTATAATGTGTACAACTTGAAATATTTCCAAGTAACATGGTAGACCATCTTGACATTGTTTCCAACAATCCCCCCTTGAATGTCACAATGGGTACAAACTGAAGTGGATATGTAACTTCATTCATCTGCAAACTGTCATAAACTTCAAACTTGTACTCCCGAATTGACCTTCAAACCTTTTCTTCAAAAGTCTTCTTCAAAACTAAATTTGACTTTTCTTCAAACTTCAAAAACTTGAACTTGTTGAATATGAACCATAATACCTGAGAAAATATGCAAACTAGATATCCAATAGTGTACTCATCAAGCAATCACTTGCTTGATAACAAATATACTATGTACTGACTCTGAACCTGCTATCTCCTATTTTCTCAAACCTGAAAACATATACTAGGATCCTCATACTTGCATTTACCTTATGAAAGGTTTCTCAATGTACTTTTGTTGTGTCATGTAAATACACTAAACATAATCAAGAACGGAATCTTGGGACTTGTGACTGACAACTCACAACTTAGTGTATTATGAACACTAGCTGGTTCACCTCTGACTGTACTCAACTCAACTCATCCAATGAGTCTCATCAGAATATCATATCTATGATGTCATCATTTCTTCATATTTGTTCATACTTGTTAGTCCTTTATAGCTCTTTCCTTCAGAACCTGGTATAAACATATATGTTCACACTTATGAAACCATACCTTTCTGAAATATCAAATTTCTCTTCAATAGAACTCTGGAACCTTCTCCTGAATAGGAACACCTAACAGGAACTTTCTCCAAACATTCTCCTTCTTCCTTCTTCTTTCAAAGCTGGAACATAAAGAGAAACTGACAAAGGAGATATAGGAATACCTGATATAGGAATACCTGGAATTCTTATAGGTATGAATATGCATTCTTTCACATATGGCTAAAAAATAAATCTTCATGTTTCATCACCCCCCTGGATGATTTAACACTAGTATCCAGAATTCTTCAAATATATCAGACTTTATGAAATCTAGAACATCTTCCTTCATAAATCTGATTTTTCATAACATTAATACTTGTGTCTGAAACAAAACTTCTGAACCCTTTTTATTAGCATTGTGCACATGCCAATAGCTTTCCCTATCATTCCTAAGCTTCCCAAAAATTTAGAATAAGGTTAGCTGATCTATCATAAAAACCTTGATGAAAGCATTTATGGATTCGTAACCTTCTGCAACATAACAATTATCTTCTTCTATTCCTCGGCAACACTAATCTGATAGAACCTGAATCTTTGAATTGGTTCTTCCAATGTTAAAGAACTTTCACAAAGAAAGGATAGATATCTGACTCATAAATACTCAAGATCTTCATGATCATTCAAGATCATCCAAGATCATACAAGATCTATTTGACAAAATACCTGTGTAGAATCTACTCTTATCAAACCTTTATGACTGGATATTTGATTTATTACCTGAATGTCTCTAAGTGTCCATGCTTCTTACATAAAGTTTTAAAACTTTCTTCAAACAAATCCTTCCCTAGAATCTGCAATTCCTACTTGAAATATAAGTGGACAAACTCTCACCTTGAGAGCTCCAAAAGCTGCAAGTTTGATACTTCATATCTTCCTATTCTTCTTGGGTGAAATGTGATAGTATCTGCTTGACTTTCTTTTGGCTAACTCCACTTCTCAATCAAGTGATAGGATGTGATGGAACACCTTTTTGAATATAAGCATGTATCCAAGACAAACATAGAAAGTAGATTCTCCTTTTGACTGGTACATCAAAAAATCTAAATTTTCTACAGTTTTTTGAAAATACTGAATATGAGGTAACTTTTCCAAACACAAAACCTCAGCCCAAGTCTCCAACATCTGCTACAAATACTCTTTTACCTCAAGAGTTAGATAAAGAAGAATCTCTGCAACTTATCATAACAAGTAGCTCTGAATTGACACTCCAAGAATTCTTTGAGGGAACATATAGTTGCCTGCTCAATATCTTCAACATAACTCATATACATATGAGTCAAAAAATATAAGTTTCTTTTCTTGCTCTCAATGCAATTCTTGGTCAGACCAAATATCATGCAAAACAAGAAACTGGTTCTTCTTTAAACTATCTTCACACAAGATGTTCTTATAGACTTGTCTTTGGGTGTAGAGGATAAATTAGGAAAAGTATATGGAAAATATAAGAAAAAAGGAAGTCTTACTTTCCCTTTGGAAATTTTGGACTTTCTTCTTCTTCTTTCTTCCACCCGATGATGATGTTAACATTTTCAAACTTCTCTTCCATACCTTTTGTTTTCTTCATCTTGAAGTAGAAAGCACTCTTGACTTCTTCAAATGAAATTTTTTCTTCCTATAGTGCTAAGAGTAAGAGATAAAACAAACATGGTATATAAATGGAAGTGAACATAGAATCATGTTTTACCATCTCCTCATAACTCTGAATCAAAACTCTGCTTCAAATGTGCTCGATATGACTGAATTTACCAACCTTTTCCTTAAGTTGGTTGAATGTTGAATTACCTCTCTAGTGTACTTAGATCAAATTTTGTACCTGGATATTCAACCAACTTACAACACATGATTGGTTGAAAACAAAACTCGTCCCATCTCCAAATTTGTCTTCTTAGATAATCTTTCTTGTCATGAAAGAGATTTATCAAAAAGTGTTTTGATGTAGCTAATGCTTTTACTTTCAAAGAATGAAAGTGTATGAAAGCACTTCTTCAACCCTTCAAATCTCTTCATAACTTCTCTTCTAAGATATGACCTACAAATGATAATCTGATAGTAGAAACTAATACATGTGATTTGATGTTGATTTGGTTCCTTCATCTTCTCCAAACCATTGTTTTTCCTTGAATTTGAAGTAGCCTTCTCTTCATCAAGTCTTGGTCTTCAAATAATACTTCTGTAAAGTATTTTCATACTCTTTGAAAAGTATTTAGTCGCTAACAGATCATCAACTTCATACTTCACACTGATAGATAAACATGTGACTGAATTGTATGACTCTCAAATCTCTACTCATCTAGATTAAGTGTGTATGTCAAATGTCAAATGTTAGAAGATGCTCTTAAATCATATGTTGTAAACCTAGAATTCTAGGAACCTCTGAACCTGGATGCTCTGATACCAAAATGTTGGAAATTAGGTAGGCCCATAACTAATATCACGGGTCCAGACTTCCATAGGTCCAGGATTTACAGCACAGATTCCATAAATTTTCCAATATTGACAAAACATGAACATACCACTCTTAATCATACAAATGATGAGACAAAGATAGAGAAAGATTAGACAACATGTGTAAAGTGTTATGTAAGCCATTGATTACTCACACTATCATATATAAAAATGTCAATTTACAATGTGGGAGTCAAAATCTCAACCACTCTATGTGAACAGAAATAGATGGATGAGTGAATGTACAAATGTAACAATAATATTCAGATGTATGGACAGAAAACTGAATATATATGAGATGTGTGACCTAATAGGTTGTAGAAGAGTGAATATGAGTGACAAAAGAGGAAGGATCAGTCTAAAATTGATAATAAGCAAACCCTCATCTGATTTTAGGCTATGGAAGACCCTAAGTCAAATATGTGTGTGAAAGCTCACATACTTACAAAAGTAGAAAAGAACGCTAACAAGTTTGCTGCCAGAAATCCTCAAACTCATATGAACATACCTTCTCAAACACCTCATACAAATATGCATAAAGCATATATGTATTGATTCTCTTGTACCTATGCCGAATAGGACTTCTCCTGATATGGATGCCACTGCCTCCATAAGCTCTAAGTAGTACTTTTGTGCATAAAAAAATATGTACTTGAATTGTTAACATAAGATGCAATCTTATGTTAAGATCCATCCAATGTCTTTGAAGTACACTGATATCTTCATGTAGAAGACAATCTTCAAATACATTATGTAGATGGTTGATCCACACCACCAAGCTGGTGATGGTCAAGTCTCTCAAGCAAGAGTGTGAGCACACTCTTCTCCAAGAAAAACTCCATAGCTGCTCCTCAACATGCTCCTAGAATGCACCATGGCTGCCCAATGTGTGCTAGAGCACCACCTCTACTGGGGGACCAAAAACTGGCATTGCAATTGGTGTAGGATGCTAGATAATGATACAAGCATGTTCTTATATAGCTTTGTTTTTGTTCCAAAACCTCTTCAAAATGTATTCTACAAAAAGCCATGAATCCACGCACAATCATTACAACGTTAGTATGTTTTGAAAAACATATCGCGATCTGTCGATTAAAAACAAGTATGGCATCGTTTTGCTTTTCAAAAAATACTTTTCAAAACGTAAACTTCCATATGCTGCTGCTGACGGGTATTGAACCCATGCCCTGTGTATGGGATTCGATTGTCTTATCCAATGCACCTATGTGGGTTTCTTGTCTAACATATCTGACGAACAATATATATGTCGTTACGCCCGTCGATTCTTCTTTAGAGATCTTGTATAATGTGTACAACTTGAAATATTTCCAAGTAACATGCTAGACCATCTTGACATTGTTTCCAACATGGCAACCAAACATATTATCTTGCAATGTAGTTTCTTCACTTCACTCAAACCTGCCCCTATAGGAAATATTGTCACATTCACCAACAACTCCTCTTATCCGGTCATGGGAGTTGGTAAGATCATTATGACTACCATTGATGGTAGTTCTTTTACATTGTCAGATGCTTTATTTATGTTAGGGATCAAGAAGAATCTGTTATCCATTTTTGCATTAGCCAAGATTGGCTTGGTTGTGAAATTTTTTGATGACAGATGTACAATTCATGATCTATCAAATGGCAATGTGATTATTGCTTCTGGAATTTTATGTCGTGGGTTGTATAAGTTCATAGACTATGAAAAATCTATGAATGATTTAGCATGTGTAGTACATGATTCTCAGGCTATTACAGATGCAAATCTTTGGCATGCATGCTTTGGTCATTTAGAATTTTGCTAGTTTGCTATTCCTGTAGAAATCTGAAATGTTGTTCTCTTTGCCCAAACTTGAGGCACCCAGAAAACATGTTTGTGAAGGCTGTATTTTGGAAAAAATGTAGCATTCATCCTTCCCAAAAGATTGTTCAGTTTGAGCTACTCAGAAATTACAACTTGTACATAGTGATGTATGTAGTCCTATGCACACACCTTCTTTTGGAAACTATCTTTACTTCGTGAATTTCATTGATGATTTTCCATGCATGCAAGTCCGAAGTGTTTATGTGCTTCAAATTGTTTTTGGTTTTGGCTAAAAATCTGTCAGCATGTAAAAAATGGGCACCCTCCGTTCTGATCCAAGGGGAGGATATATTTTTGAATTTAATGCATTCTTGGTTGAATGTGGCATAAAGCATCGATGTACAGATACACCTCAACAAAATGGAGTTCCTGAATGGAAAAACAGGTCACTCATGGAGATGGCGAGGTGTATGGTCAAGATTCAGGCTTTACCACATAGTTTCTGGCTTGCGACTATCATGTGTGCAGCATATGTACTTAACAGGTGTCCCACTAAAGCATTGCAGTCTATCACTCCATATGAGGCTTGGCATGGTCATAAACCATATGTTGCCCATCTGCATGTTTTTGGTTGTCTGGCATATGCATTAGTGCCTGAACAACATCACAGGAAATTGGATGATAAAGTAGTAAAATGTATTTCGATTGGGTACAGTTCTGAAAGCAAAGGCTATCATCTGTATCATCCACAGAATAAACTCATTTTGGTTAGCCATGATGTTTTTTCTGTGCAAGATGTTATTCAACCTTTACTTTCATGTACGAAGGAGACATCTCTTAGCTCCAAAGACATGTATGATACTTTGCTGCCTCTTTTTACAGGTGGACAGTCTAGTGCTAGTCCTATTGAGGCAACTTCTTAGCCTTTAGAGGTTTCATGTGATGATGTAGATCATTCCATTTCTGATGCAGATTCGCTTGATGCACTTGTTAATGAGAGAGTTGATATTGAGAAGACAAAAACTATGCCAAAATTTCTAGTGCAGACTTTGTGTGACAGCAAATTAGATGCAACCTTTGTCATATCATACTCGTTGAGGCTCTCATATAAGCATGACTTTTGACCATACACCTCACCATCTCCATGGGAGATGTGTTCTTTCTTTTAGCAACTCCATTCTTTTGAGGTGTATATGGCATTCTATACTTATGTTTTATCCCACACTCAACAAAAAATGCATTGAAATCAGAAGACGTGTATCCCTCCCCTCAATCATTTACATGTTGACATATTTTCAACCATAACTAAAACTTTTTTAAAGCACATAAACAAACACTTCTGAATTTTCTTTCAATGGATAGACCCATGCATGCCTAGAGAAATCATCAATAAAAGTCATGAAATAAAGGTAGTTCCCAAAAGAAGTTGTTTGCATAAGACCATACGTGTTGCTATGAACAAGCTGCAATGTATGAGTAGCTCCAATCGAACCATCTTTTGCAAAGGAGAAATGATACATTTTTCCCAAAATACAACCTTCACATACATGTTTACAATGTGCCTCAATTTTGGTCAGAGAGGACACCATTTCATATTTTTGTAGGCATAGCAAACTAGCGAAATTTTGACGACCAAAGCTATGGGAATTGAACTCATTATCTATCAGCTACAAGTATGATGGGCTAACCACTTGCCCCAAAAGCCATGGTTGATTATTACTTCCTAATCCTCCCTCTTAGGGTGTGGTTAAACCATCTCTTGCCTGTCATTTCTTGATTCTAACATCTCTTCCCCTTCTACAAATCATTGTCCTCAAGGATCAATCCTTGATCTCCCCTTGAACTGATGTCATCACCCTTGCATAGTCTCTTGAACCTTCTTTTTCTCAACCTTGTTCTCTTGAACCCTTGCTCTCAACCTCAGTCTCTTGAACCTTGTCTTTCTGTTTCTTGGCCACTTGCCTATGGAATTGCCTTGTTCGTAACCTTGGTCTCTTGAACCCCTTGTTCTCAAACTTAGTATCTTGAACTTGGTTCTCACCCATGCTATATATCTTTGATCCTCAATCTAGTGCTTTCATTGGAAATTTAGTTTTGAGGGGTTTCCAACGATACCTTACATGTTTAAACTCGACCTACAGATTGGGAGATACACTCTAATCTTTGTTGGGCTTGTCTTTGAAAGCGGTGCACGCACTTTCCATCCACCTTGCCCAAGCTTACTTCCTAGGCTTTGATACCAATTGTTGTAATTGAACTCATGATCTAATGGCTAGGAGTATGATGGGCTAACCACTTTTCCCAAAAGCCATGGTTGAGGATTAGTTCCTAATCCTCCCTCTTAGGGTGTGGTTCAACCATCTCCTCCTTGTCATTTCTTGATTCTAACAAAAGTGTGCATTCCAAAGCTTTGCATCTAAGATAGCCTGAGAATCTTGAACTACATATGTTGAATCATTCACAAATTTTGCATATTTTATGAGCTTATACAACCCATGATATAAAATGCCAGCAATAATAACATAACCATTTGAAAGATCATGAATTTTACATCTATCATCAACAAATTTGACAAGAAATCCAATCTTAGCTAATGCTGAAACTTGAAAATAGATTTTTATTGATCCCTGGTACATACAAAGCATCTAACATTGGGAAAGAACTATCATCAGTACTAGTCAGAATCATCTTACCAACTCCCATTACATGATAAGAAGAGTTGTTAGCACATGTGATAGTATTTCCTTTAGGGGCAAACTGAAGTGAACTAAATAAACTATGCTACAAGGTAGTATGTTTGGTTGCCCCACTATCAAAGTACCAAACATCTGAGTCTACTACATACATACATTGCTCATGAGAAGATGGTTCATAGCTACATACAGTGTTAAATGCCCATTCTTCATTCTGAATAATAGTAGACTCTATTTTAGGTGTAGAGGCCTCTATAACAACCATTCCAGCCTCTTTCTTCTTTGTTTTTTGTAGCCAATTTTGGATCTCTTTATGACATGATCGTTTCCCATACAATATTTTCAATTCCTCTTTCTTATTTTCTTCTCATATTTTTCTTCCTTCTTTGACTGTGTAGCATTCCTAGATTTTTGCTTACTAGTAGATGAGCTCCATTTACCTTTGCCCTTCTGATTGGTTAAGAAGGCTCGATCTGCAACATGCATAATGGACTTGTTCTGCCTAGACCAATATTTTTGCAACAAAACAGAGATTGATTCCTCAAATGCTAAGGCATTTGGATTTCCTTTCATCATTAATCAAAGAGTAGAAGCAATACACTGATATGAATCTTCAAGATAGTTAAGAACAATCTGCACAAGTGAACTATCTAGCAAGGCTTCATTGTTGGTGAAAATGAGTCCAAGCCTACATACTTGAGAAATAAGCATTTATTTCATATAGTCACATATGACTATTCCCTTGTAAAAATCAACTTACCTTTATCCTTGTAAAAGTGCATTGCACTACTCTCACGTGGAGTTAGGAGCAATCAAATCTCGAAATGCTTGGTAGTTGATTGATGAGAAAGTAATTCCTAAAGTTTAGGATTCACTTTATGCTTGAATTTGAATTCAAAAGTTGGCTCCAACTCCAAGCTATAAAAATGGATCAAATTATCATGTGAAAATGAGCCCGATTTGGAGATCATTTGAGAGGGGTTTTCTGTGATTAGTGAGCTCATTCTATAGCTCTATCACTACCCTCACATTGTGCATTTATACATTTCCAATTTCATTGTAATTCTATGTGATTTAATACATATACATTGATCACATCTCTACTTCACTTCTCTGTCAAGTTCATCTTAGAACAGTGATCTTTTCAGAATTGGTTCTCAGTAGACAATTGATTATTTGATGTGATTTGCTTTCCTCCTCTGCCCCTTCCTCTAGTACATCTTCCTCTACCTGTGAAGTTCACTTGAGAGGTACTTGCCTCTTCTTCATTCTTTTTACCTTTGCCTTTATCTTTACTCTTATTTCTATCTATGTAAAGGGAAAAAGATTGACTACCTCTAGAGTTGTCTCCATTCTTGTTGAGATTTGTCTAATGTGTGAATAGGTGCCCCATCAATGTGTTGAGTTCAGGTATCTGCATGTCCATATATAGGTCCATTATTGTGGTGAAGGACTCCCACTTATCATCAACCTTGATGCCATTTATGATCTCCCTTACTATCTGCTCCTCTTCTATTTCTTGTCCAATGCTCCCAAGTTGATCAGCTACATCCTTCATCTTGGTCACATAGTCAGCCACACTTTGCTTTGGTTGCTTCTTCAAGGTTGTGAACTCCATCCAAATTTGGTTCTTCCTAGCCCTTGTATTTGATGAGAAGTATGAAGAAACTACTTCCCAAGTCTCTTAGGATGTCTTGCAATTCCTAATGTGAGGTAATAAGAAATCAGATATTGAGTTAAGTATATAAAACCTGGCTAGAGCATCCTTTGCACACCATGTAGTTAGCCTTTCTTGCTCTTCTCTTGTAGGTTGATATTTGCTTCTGAATATTGGCATTTGCTCATCTCCAGAAATGTATCCATATAAGCTTCTTCCTTGGAGATAAGCTTGCATCCTTAGGGAAAATTCTAGATAGTTTCCCCTTTCCAATTTATCAATGAATGATGGAAATCCATCTCCCATTTTGCTTGATGGTGCTCAGATACCACTATTGGAGGAGATGGTGGATAGATTCCATAGATGAAGTGGTGTTGTAAAATCCTGCTTCACACCAACCAAGAACAAGTTATGGAGAGTAGATTAGACCCTTTGAGCTTCCCAAAATTCAAAAATAATCACCTACGTGCTTTGGAGTATGATCCTTTAATCAATGGATCAAAACAAATGAGTAGAAAATTCAACTATGAGCTAAGACTTGTTATTTTGGTCTCTACACATGTTCAATAAAATGAATAATGCTCTCAACCTACTAGCAATTGATTAAATTATTTTTGGGAGTATCTAATTAACTTAGATAGCTACCAATCACAAGTTATTTCACTTGAAATGATCAAGTGTACTGTGAGAATTATGTTTAGCAAATCAATAGACCATCCCGATAATTTTGGGCTTCAACAATATGTAGACCAATGAGCAGAGTTGTGAAGATATCTCGAGATTGAGAAAAGCAATGATAATGAAACTTTGTAGCTATAAAATAAACAATATGTTGATTCTATACCACTTTTTACACTAAAGCAAATATGCAGGGATCAAAGTGTGCTTGGCATACCAAATGTGTACAAGCAAGGAGCATGCCAATTTGGCAAATCACACAGGCAAGCATTCAATAGAAAAGGATACATGTATGAAGACTACTTGGATCTTGTGCACACAGATGTGTGGGATCCTAGTAGAGAGCCATCGATCTCAGGATCAAGGAACTATGTTTCATTCATAGATGATTATAGTATATGGACAAGTCTTTACTTCATGAAGCATAAAGATGAATTCTTCACTTTTTTCAAGAAATATTAGGCATTGGTTGAGAATCAAACAAGTAGAAGCTTGAAGAGGCTCAGATTTGATGAAGGTGGTGAGTATTTCTCACATGAATTTGACTCATTCTTACAAGACAGAGGCATAAAGAGAGAGGTTACAACAAGATACACTCTTGAACAAAATGGAGTGGCAGAGAGAAGGAATAGACTAATAGTAGAGGCTACAAGATCAATGTTGAATGAAAAGAAACTTCCAAATTACTTATGGGCAAAGGTTGTTTCCACAACCACATAATTAATAGACTTCCATCCAAGTCCTTGGATGGAATGATACCTTATGAAGCATGGAATGACAGGAGATATTCCCTAGACCATCGTAAAATCTTTGGGTGCATTGCTTATGCACATAGACCCTCACAGATTAGAGGAAAGCTTGATCCAAAAGATGAAAGGTGTATATTCATTGGCTATGACCAAAACCAGAAAGGATATAGGTTGTACAATCCCACTAACAAAAGATTTACAATTAGTAGGGATGTGGTGTTTGATGAAAATAACTCCTGGTTTGAAGATGATTGCAGGAAAATAAAGTTACCCTATGACTTGGAAAGTGATTTTCCAACTTTGACTCAAGAAGAACCACAAATATCAGAAGATGTCAACTTAGAAGATGAAGAGCAAATTGACTATAGAGCTTGGAATTCCAAGGGCAAGACAAAATTAAATCAATTGGAAGACATTCCAGAGTCATCCAATCAACCACTTAGAAGATCTCAAAGGGAGAGTAAAAAACTCATAAGATATGGCTACGACACATCACTTGTCACCAAGCATTCCGTATACATGACTAAAGATTCTATGTCAGAAGAGCCTTCTTCATTTGAAGAAGCAAATAAGAAGGAAGAATGGAGAGAAGCCATGTGTTGACACTCAAGGCAGAGTACAAAGCATGGAAGCGCATCAAAGAAATGGACACACAAGAAGAAGGAGCATGTAGGGAGCTCCAAGAAGCACATGACAAATTTTCAAAAGAAATCCCTATAAAAATAGTGATCTTATCACTAAAAAACATTGTAAATATCATTTTCCATTTTTGTAACTCCATTTTGTTCAAACCAAGGAGTCCTCGAGCTTGAGGAGTATTAGAAGTATCACCCTGCCAATTTTCATAATTTTTAGACTCTGTTTGAGCCCCAAAATAAGCCTTGGAACCTAATTTTTAACTAAGCCAGACACTAAGTCTGGACAGGGCCAAAACCACTCAAAAAAATATAAAAAGGGCTGGAGAGCTCATTTTTTAGGTTAGCTCATTGTAGATTTCAGCTTTGTAAGAGAACTCTTTTGCAATCGAAGTCCTTCCATTGTTCCACTCTTTGCTCTTACCTTGCGCATGTGTGTGTATGTGTGTGCATGCTTATGTGCTCTCATGCACGCACTTGCGCCATCACTTGCTCATAGTCTTCATACTAGTCCTCACGTCTCCACGGATTGATATTTATGAGGTGAAGCTCTTCACGTTGGTACTTGCCATTGTGCTAGAGTGACACCAAATTTGGTGCTAGTGCCAGGGAGAGAGCTTGGAGGACGAGTGTGTGACGGTAAGACATAGAGTAGCGACATTGGAAGGTAAAAAAATCACCATTTTTAGTTCAGTTTTTGAGTTTTTCTTCATCTTCATCTTCACCATCACCACCATCTCCTCCCACCTTCACCTTCTCTGATTTTTTTGCTTTTTGACTGTACATTCCCTATTTTCGTCTCCTTTTCTTCATTCTTGGCTATGCGAGGAGTTCAATGAGAGCTTAGAGCTAAAGCATGGAGGAAAAACTGAGTTTCACGCCCTCAAACACCAAAATCTGAGCAAGAGTATCACGGAGTGACAAGACCTGTATTTGGTATCATGAGTGCAGTATCGTGGATTTGGAGAGTGACCTTGCATCTACAGGCACATAGGAGTGACAAGGAGAACCTAAGGTACACATATTTGCAAAAAAAATTTATTTTGGGCTTAAAAACTCCAAGTATCATATCTGATTGAGATTTGGTATCGTGATACCAGAACTCCCGTCCATCACGATAGTATCGTGATACCATTCTGGTATCGTATCATCAAGTATTGGTATCGCGATCGCGGTCACCCGTTGGTATCATATCGTGCTCCACCTGGTATCGTATCGTGTCGGTCACGATATCGTATCATTGACTGACCGGTATCGTATCATGCACCTTGTGGTATCGTATCGTATCATCTAGAAGGTATTGTATCGTTTATAGACTAGTATTGTATCGTCCCGAGAATTCACAGGTATCGTATCATGTCAATCAGAGGTATCGTATCGTGACCATTTCCAATATCGTATCGTATGGATAGTAGTATCGTATTGTGGAAGTTGGTATCGCCTTGGTGGTATCGTGTCATCTAAGGTGGTATCATCTGAAGTGGTATTGTGTATCGTGGGAAAAGAGGTATCATATCACCTGTTCTGAGGTAATCCCAGAGAGGTCCTATGACCCTATTTTAACCCCCAGAACCTTGAACTAGCATAACTTTCTCATACAAAATCCGTTCGCTATGATTTTGGGTTCGTTGGAAAGCTCGTGGGGATTACTACAAAAACATCACTGGTTATGATAAAACTAATATGTGGATTATTAGATATAGTATTTTGAAGTTGACCCTCAAGTGGACTAGGAAACCAAGGAGTTCCAAAGGATTTTGAGCAATACAAAGGAAAACTTTGGACTTGTAGACAAGGCTTATGAAACTGAGATCTGGTAGACACCTAGGCAAGGATAGACAAAGCATTAAATCCTCTGAGGCTAGTGTCAGCCATACAGTGAGGTTGTGGGCACAACAACTTAGTGGTTATCCCTACACGCTAGGTTTAGAAACCAGTGACTCAAAAATGTTCTTCAACATGGAAAGACCCACATGTAGTTCAGACACTGCTTATTTACAAACACTAGAAGGCCCCTATAATATCCAATTGGAGTATATCAGGACCAACCAATTAGGTGCAGATGGCCTGAGACGATCAATGGTCCAACTCAAAAATCCAGATCAACCTTTTGGACTTGAACACCCAGTGGTCAAGTTCGAAGAGGGGTCATACATTGATAAGGAAGGAACCATGTATGTGGTTACCAGCTTACCTAATAGGACAGATGATTTTGGAAATGTCATTTTAGAGAATGAGATAGGAGACCTTGAGCAAGGAGACCTAGGACGAGAACCCAAGACTCCCACAGGTAAGTCAATCTTGACTAGAGTAATCACTCTAGATTGGATCCATCAAGATAACAAAAGCATAGAAATATTCTTGAATAGAGAAATGGAGGAAGCCTTCTAGAGATTCAGGCCAGATTGACCCAGCCCAGTATTCATCATCTATGATTTCAAGGATCTAGAGGCACCTGGCAAAGTTGCCTATCTAGATCACACATCAAAGAAAATGTTCTTGGTAACAGAGCAAGATAGGCATGCATATACTTGGCAAGGTGAAGCAATTTTCCCTCCACCAAGATCTAGTGTTTCCCATGGTATCCAAGGAGCAGGATCATCCAAGGCTCATGAAACCCAACGAGAAAGAACCAGAGAGAGACTCGAGGTGACCTTTGCACATATAGTGGGTAGAGACAGATCAGGACTAGAAGGTGAAAGACCTGAAAGAGAGAGACACAGAGCACATAGGCATCAAAGAGATGAACATGAGTTTCCATTGCCTAGACCCCGAGAGCACTCAAGAGCCCTTAGACCCTCTCAAGTGGTCAAGGCCATGAAGAACTATTTTGATGGATTTGGAGATCCTTATGATCATGTGGTCTAGTTCAAACAAGTTCTAAGAGGTGAACAGGTCGAGGACTTGTTCACCCAGTTTGAGCCATTTGGTTTGACTCTTAAAGGTATTGCCTTAGCTTGTTTTCAACCCCTAAACAATTAAAATTACCAAAACATAGGTCAAATGCTAGAGGAATTCATTGTAGAATTTTCCAAGAGTGGCATCAGGCATAACACATCATCATTGGTCCATAGCTTCAAGCAAACACCTCAAGAAACAGTGCGACTTGCAAGAAGATGGTTCAGACAGTACTTAGAAAGATGCCCTATTCTAGAGCTACCCACGCCACCCAAACAAGTGGCCTTGTTTTTGGATGGCTTACTCAGCAGAAAGTTAAGGTCATATGTGTACATGAAAGAGCCTAGATCCATAGAAGAGTGTGTGTGGATGTGCATTGACATAGAAGACAACTTGGGTGAGGATTTAGGACTGTCCAAACTCTATAAGGACTCTAACAGTTCTACTAGTCATACCTCAAGAACCTCTACTGAGATAGATGAGATAGCTGAGCAAGTTGCCAAAAAGCTAGGAGTCCAAAATAGATAAATGCCAAGGGTCACCTCATTGAAGCGATGTTACACTTGTGGAGGAGACCACATGGCTAATGTGTGCCCGATGATGGCTCAACCCCAAGGAAACCCTAATGCTGTATATTGCACCATTGAGAGGAAATACACGAACCACACGGCTCAAGTTTGTCTCTACAACACGCAAGGTGTTGGACAAAATTACCAACAACCTTACCAGCAGGGTAGGTACCAGAACCAGTACCAACAGCCATATCATAGGCCACAACAACAATATCAACCTCAATACTAGCAGCAATATCAGGCACCATACAGGCCATAACCAGTCCTAGGAAACCAACCACCAGCTCCTGCCAACGTGATCCCAGTTAAGTATGCAGTGGCAGAGCAGAACCTTAATAGAGCATTGGTGCCACTAACCCCGTTGGTCTCAGAAAATGACTCTCATGCTCATAGTTTAGACTACTCCCATGAAGATAGTCCACAAGCTTATTACAGAGAGTCACCAGAGCATAGTGAGGCTTATTCCTATCAATACAGGACACCACTTATGGAACAAACTTGAGAGCTATAATACTCCAATGTCATGTATACAAATCCCAACCCCAGGCCCCAAGCAAGACAAGTAAGACCACAAGCCCCTAGAGGTCCATGTTTTAGATGTCAGGGCGACCATTTCATTTGTGAATGTCCCCACCCATCTGCTCTGGGACAAGGACAAAACATCACAATACAAGGCTTTTGTCCTGAGTGCGGCAAAGAACATATCCCGAGAGAGTGTCCCAAGGATCCCTCTAGTGCACCCAAGGTTACACCATCAATGTGGTAGGCTGAGTGGCCGATTCAAGTTCTAGTAGCAGTAATGCGGCTCCTGTACAAGCAGACACTAGGGCACAAGCATTAAAATAGGACAAACCAGTTGAGCAATCAGAGCCAAGTGAATCAAGAGAGTCCAACTAGAATGAAGCTTCAAATGGCAGACGGTCATTTTGAACGACCTCTAGGATTTCCCGAAGGGATAACTCTAACCACTTGTGGTGTAGAGTTTGAACATACATTTGCAATATGTGACTTTGAGAAAAATAATGTCTACGAGATGATCCTAGGAAGACCCTTCCTATGACAATTGCAAATAGTAAAGTATTGGGGAACCAACTCCTTGTACTTACAGCACTTAGGGGTCACCACCAAGGTCAATTTGAAGGATTACACCTTCAGAGATGTACCACCCCTATAGTGGAATCCTATCCACAAAGTGAAAGAAGATTCTATCTCTGTGCATTCTGGAAGTTCACCTGATCCATCATGGCTACATGAAGATACTCACTTATGGATGTGCAAGGTCACAGAGGAAGAGGAAAAGCACCTAAAAGCAAGAGAAGAAGGAACTCCCCCAGGAGATAGACCAGTTAAAGACCCAGCCTATACACCGATGATATTTCCAGATGAGGAATTTCAGCCTCATGGTTGGGCAGAAATCTTAGCTACCATGGACATTGCAGTCAATGAAGAACAATGGACATCTCATTGTGATGAGGAGGGTTATGATATTTCAGTGTTCATGTGTCAGCCCTTGTTGGAAGAATGTGACCCTAGTGATGTCATAGAAGAAGAAGAGAATGATGATGATCTAGAGTCCATTGTGATGGATAGTTGCTTTAACTCAAAGAAGCACTATCTAGAAGATGTTGGAGTATTTACTCAAAGAGAAGAAGAACCTCTCACAAGTATTAAAATTGTAAATTCAAAGGATGGAAGTGAAGGAGGTCAAAAGAAAAAGAAACAAAAAGTAGTGAAACAAGAAGAGGAGAAATCATTGTTTGAAGTACTAGAAAATTTCAAGAAATATGAAGTTGAAGATCAAAAAATTTTGGTACGAATGCCTAAGAGAGAGGCCATCATAGGAGAGGCATATGATAATAAAGAGAAGACCAAAAAGATTGTAATGACCATTGAAGAGAATGAAGAGAGATGCACATACATAGGAGATGACCTAAGTGCAAAAGAAGAAGTAGAACTTGTAGCTCTATTAAGGGAATATAGGGACGTGTTTGCATGCCACTATAGAGACTTGAAGGAGTAGATCCGAAAATTTTCTCTCATACTATCCCCATGACGGCTGATGCCAAGCCCACCAAACAAAAGCCCTATACATATAATGACACTTATGTAGCTAAAAAAATAGAAGAAATCTACAAGCTGATTGAAGTTGGATTCATCTATGAGATTGAGCATATTGAATGGGTGTCCCCCATTGTCATGGTGCCCAAGAAGAATGGAAAGTTGCAAATGTGTATTAACCTTAAAAAAGGTAATGCGCTATGATCAGATATAGTTATCCGCTTCCAATCACTGGACATTTATTAGAGCTTATTGCAGGCAAGGAAGTTTATAGCTTTCTTGATGGATTTTCAGGTTACAATCAAGTAGCCATTGCCCTTGAAGATCAACATAAAATAGCATTTGCCACTGAGTGGGGAATCTTTGCATTCTATGTGATGCCATTTGGTCTCACCAATGCACTTGCAACATTCCAGAGGCTCATGTGTCATGTCTTCAAAGAGTTCTTGTGAAAGAGCTTAGAAGTATATGTGGATGATTTATGAGCTCATTCCCAAGAGAGAAGATACCACATTCCTGAGCTCAGACAGATCTTCAACAAGTGTAGAGAATATCGAGTGTGTCTGAACCCAGAGAAGTGTGTGTTCATGGTACGACAAGGTAAAATCTTAGGTCACATTGTTTTTAAAAATGGAATATCAACAGATGAGGACAAGGTAAGAGCCATAGCAGAGTTGTCGAGGCCAAGGAACGTTAAAGAGGTACAAGCCTTTATGGGCCATTGTGGATATTACTGTAGGTTTATCCACATGTATGCCATCATAGCTAAACCTCTTTATGGGTTGTTAACAAATTTTGAGTGTAATGATGAATGCGAGAATTCCTTCAGTGAGTTGAAGAGACGTTTGTGTTCAACATCAATACTGACCACTCTTGATTGGAATAAACCATTCCATGTCCATGTGGATGCATCCAATCTTGCTATAGGATGTGTGCTAGCACAACCCACAGGTGAACGAAACCTAGATTTGCCGATAGCATATGCTAGTAGGCAATTAAATGCGGTTGAAAAAAACTATACGACAATCGAGAGAGAAGGCTTAGGCATGGTATATGTTGTGAAAAAGTTTAGACACTACTTATTGGCCAACAAGTTCAAGTTTTTCATTGATCATCAAGCTTTATTATATTTGGTCAATAAACCTTGCAATACGGGATGCTTAGTAAGATGGTTCCTCTTACTAATGGAATACGACTTTGAAGTGGTTGTTAGGAAAGGTAGGACCATCTCAGGGCAGATCACCTTTCTCGCATCACTTCAAGAGAGTCACCATAAGGGGTGACCGATGAACTGCTTGACACTTATCTAGTCAATTTAGAAGTTGTTCCTAAATGGGCAAATAACTTGGTACCAGTCCTAACCTTCGCCCTGCAAATAAGAACGTAAAAACAAACAACGAAGAACTTGTACGATCACAAAAATATCAAATACTGGCAGGAAGCATGTACATACAAGATACAGAGGGTGTATTAGCTTGTTGTGTCAAGGACGATGAACATAGCAGTTGGTTGTAGGAAGCCCATGATGGACCGCTACATTTGGAAGATGGACCGCTCCTATTGATACATGAAGGATGCTACCTCTCAGAGTACTACATGGAACAACCACTCCAACAAGGGTCTATCAGGGACGATAGACTCTAGAGGGGGGGAGTGTTGACACTCAAGGCAGAGCACAAAGCATGAAAGCACATCAAAGAAGTGGACACACAAGAAGAAGGAGCATGTAGGGAGCTCCAAGAAGCACATGATCAATTTTCAAAAGAAATCCCTATAAAAATAGTGATCTTTATTACTAAAAACCATTGTAAATACCGTTTTCCATTTTTGTAACTCCATTTTGTTCAATCCGAGGAGTCCTCAAGCTTGAGGAGTAGTAGAAGTATCACCCTGCCAATTTTCATAATTTTTAGACTCCATTTGAGCCCCAAAATAAGCCCTGGAACCTAATTTTTAACTAGGCCAAACACTAGGTCTAGACAGTGCCAAAACCACTCAAAAAACTATAAAAATGGCTGGAGATTTCATTTTTGAGATTAGCTCATTATAGATTTCAGCTTTGTAAGAGAACTCTTTTGCAATCGAAGTCCTTCCATTGTTCCACTCTTTGCTCTTATCTTTCACGTGTGTGTGTGTGTGTATGTGTGTGCATGCTTATGTGCTCTCACTCACGTACTTGTGCCATCACTTGCTCATAGTCTTCATATTAGTCCTCACGTCTCCACGGATTGACATTTATGAGGTGAAGCTCCTCATGTTGGTACTTGCCATTGTGCTAGAGTGACACCATGCAGGAAGAAATTGAAGCACTTCAAGAGAACAACACTTAGGATTTGGTCCCCAAGAAACCAAGCATGAAGGTAATAGGATACAGGTGGATTTACAAAGTAAAGAAAAATTCAGATGGTCCAATCAACAGATATAAATCAAGGCTTCTAGCAAAAGGGTTTGCTCAAACCCATGGAGTGGATTATGAGGAGACCTTCTCACCTATGGCTAAGATGCCAACAATCAGAGTTTTAGTAAGTATTGCTACTTCAAAGAATTGGAACTTGTATCAGTTAGATATTAAAAATGCATTCCTAAATGGATGGATCTAAGAAGACGTCTACATGGCTCAACCACTAAGATATGAAGAAAAGGACAAATCGGATTATGTATGCAAATTAAGGAAAGCACCCTATGGTTTAAAGCAAGCTCCTAAAGCTTGGAACCATAGGCTTGTCACATATTTGCAGGATCAAGGATTTGTTGCTAGCAAAGCAGATTCTTCTTTGTTCATAAAGAAGACTAACTCAGAAGTTATTTATATATGTGTTTATGTGGATGACATTATCATTATAGGTAATGATGCCAATTGCATCAAGAAAATCAAATCTGAGATGATGGAAGAGTTTAAAATCAGTGACTGTGGTTTATTAACATAATTTCTTGGATTAGAACTTGTATATTCAAATTTTGGATTCTTTATTACTCAAAGGGAGTACATTCATGATATTTTAGTCAAATTCAAGATGGAAAATACTAAAGTTGCAGGTACACCTATGGAACTCAGCCACAAACTTAGTTCTCATGATGGAAAACTCCTTGAAGATATTACAGGTTATCAAAGGCTTGTTGGAAGTCTCAATTATGCAACCCTAACAAGAGTGGGCATATGTTATGGAGTAAGTACATTAAGCCAATTTATGCATACACCAAGAAAACCTCACACGAAAGCTGCCAAGAGGATCTTAAAGTATCTAAAGGGTACTATAAATGAAGGACTATTTTATCCATTCACATCTGACTTGGATATCAAGCTATATTCTAATGCAGATTGGGCTAGCTCAAAAGATGATAGGAGGAGCACTTCTGGCTACTTATCTTTTGCAGGTTCAAAGCTAGTTTCATGGTCATCAAAAAAATAACCAACTATGGCATTGTCATCAAATGAAGCAGAATATAGAGGCTTAGCAAATGCAACACAAGAGGCTATGTGGCTCAAGCTACTTTACATAGATTTAGGATAACATTCTTATACTCCAATGATCTTTGGAGATAACAATAGTTCACTTCATTGGCTACTAATCATGTATATCATGCAAGGACTAAGCACATTGAAGTGCACTATCATTATGTAAGAGAGAAGCTACTTAGCAAAGACATCCAATTGTCCTATGTATCAACCAATTTGCAATGTGCAAATATGTTAACAAAATCTTTGGATGGAACTAAGATGACAAAGTTCAAGATGATAATTGGATTGCAGGAAATCAAAGAGAAATGAAGACCAAGCATGTCAGGCTTGAGGGGGAGTTGTTGGTGAAAATGAGTCCAAGCCTACATACTTGAGAAATAAGCATTTATTTCATATAGTCACATATGGCTATTCCCTTGTAAAAATCAACTTACTTTTATCCTTGTAAAAGTGCATTGCACTACTCTCACGTGGAGTTAGGAGGAATCAAATCTCGAATTACTTGGTAGTTTATTGATGAGAAAGTAAGTCCTAAAGTTTAGGATTCACTTTATGGTAAGAGCTTGAATTTGAATTCAAAAGTTGGCTCCAACTCCAAGCTATAAAAATGGATCAAATTCTCGCATGAAAATGAGCCCGATTTGGAGATCATTTGAGAGGGTTTTCTATGATTAGTGAGCTCATTCTATAGCTCTATCACTACCCTCATATTGTGCAATTATACATTGCCAATTTCATTGTAATTCTATGTGATTTAATACATATACATTGATCACATCTCTACTTCACTTCTCTGTCAAGTTCATCTCAGAACAGTGATCTCCTCAGACTTGGTTCTTAGTGCATAGTTGATCATTTGATGTTATTTAAAGTGGTATAAATTCAGCATATTGTCTCTTTTGTAGCTACAAAGTTTCATTATCATTTCTTTTCTCAATCTCAAGATATCTTCACAACGTTGTGCACTGGTCTGCATACTGTTGAAGCCCAAAATTATCGGGATGGTCTATTGATTTGCTAAACACAATCCTCACAGTACACGATCATTTCAAGTTAAATAACTTGTGATTGGTGGCTATCTAAGTTAATTAGATACTCCCAAAAGGAATTTAATCAATTGCTAGTAGGTTGAGGACAGTGTTCATTTTATTGAACATGTGTAGAGACCAAAATAGCAAGTCTTAGCTCATAGTTGAATTTTCTACTCATCTATTTTGATCCATTGATTAAAGGATCATACTCCAAAGCACTTAGGTGATTATTTGTGAATGTTGAAAAGCTCAAAGGTTCTATTCTAATCTCCAAAAAAATTTCTTGGCTGTTGTGAAGTAGGATTTTGCTGCACCACTTCATCTCTGGAATCTATCCACCATCTCCTCCAACATTCATCAGCAAAAATCAATTGCTCGTTCAAATATTTGATCTTTGTCAAAAAAGTATCCATAGAATCTTCTTCATTCATATGCTCACTCTCCATCTATTTTCGGAGGTAACCAACATGAGCCTCATTTCTTTCCTGGTATAAAGTGGTAAGTGTATCCCAAGCATCCTTTGTTGTTTTGCAAGAGTGAATGTGAGGGATAGTAGCACGTTTGATAGACAAAGCTATCAATGCATGTGCCTGAGAATCTTTGCCATCCCAACAAAATTTCTCTACAATAGGTGTAGCAAGAATCATAACAAAAACGGTAATTTGAACATCATCATCTTCAAGACCATCTACATCACCTTCAATAAATGTATTTACATGTGTAGTAGGACATTTTTCAATACCCTGCGTAATATTCCACAACCCTTTTTCTACCAATACATGATGCATCATAATGCCCACAATGGGTAATTAGTACCATCCAACCTATCCTCAATAGCCAACATATAGAATATACCATTGCTTTCCACCATGGCCACTAACTAAATACCCTGATGGAGAAAAATGATTGTATCTCGAAAAGTTGAACAGAACCACTCCATCAAGCTTCTCTAAACTTGTAGTGAAATTGGACGCACTTGTACTGGCGAACCAAAACCTATATATATGTTTGGCACAAAAGGACGAAATTGCTTACATAGGCACTATGATAGTGCATTTTGAGGCTAAAACGAGTTCAAATCAAAATTTTGGCATAACAGAGTGAAGATGTTATGAATTCCTAATCACCTTGAGTATGCTCACTAATTTTTATGTGATTCTGAGACTGTGACAAGAGGGGTGTTGATGCCACCTTAGATGAAGTGGTGACCTGCTTTGAAACCAATTGTTGGAGTTTGAGGTTTATGAAAGCACACGAACAATGCAAGGAAGAAGAAAAAGCTTGGAGCGCAACACAATATTGGATGAATTACCAAGTGAATGTTCAAATCTTAGTAATATATAAGAGTTATAGCCATATATAGAAGCTAGGGACAAAAAACCTCCTAAAGAGGAAAAAAAGTACCGTGGTGGTCATAAGTGTGTTCAACATATCACTACTACATATATCAAAAAATTATAGGTTGGCGACTAGAATAGGAGAAGTAACTATTAACTAGGAAATTAAATCCCACTTCCTATTGGGAATGTCCAATGGGTGAAGTAGTCTTCCAATTCTCAACCTTTTAGCTTTATTGACCTGGCATTTAGTGCACTTAAGCACATACTCTAGGACGTCCTTGTGAAGCCAAGGCCAGTAAAACGGCCTCTTAAAAAGATCATAAGTCTTGTTAACTCCTAGGTGTCCCGCACTAGGTGTATCATGACACTCATACAAAATGTGTCATCTGATCTCATAGTCTCTAGGGACACACACCTTACCCTTATATAACAGATATCCATCATGGATACTATAATTCTTCCACTTGAATCCTTCTTGAGTACCCATCAATACTCCATCCTCACTGGAAACCTATGTATCATGATCCCCTTTCTCTGTGGATTCCCAAATCTCGGAAGGAGTTGCTCTTTAAGCTCCAAAAACCCACATACGCTGTGAACACTGAGTTTTTTGGCTATATATTGAGGAGCTTATTACTCATTGTGGCATCCAAGAGAAGGGGTTGAGGGAAGAGCACTCCTTCACTTGATTCAGTCCCAATGATTCCCCTTATTTTATTGAAAGAAACTCTGCACAAACCATGAGGTCAACGATGAAAGGGGTGTCAGCTAATTTCATGGAAGGACACGGAGATCCATCATAAATGTATCCGCCCAGCCACGTGTATTTTCTCATTAATCCTCTCCTAGATACCAACAAAGAGTGCCCATACATGGCTTCACACATGGATGCCACATGGCACTCATGTATGAGCCCATCTAATTATAGCTAAGAGGTGGTTCACACCTCCTCTTCAAGGATACCCATGTTACAGAAAGAGAAGACACTTAGAGAATACAAAGGAGTTGGATCCTCCTCTCAAGGGGAATGCTCGAAGATGCCGCTTGTTATTGACTAAGGGGCTTCACGGCCTCGGAGGGGGATTGAGATATTAGTAGCGATTAGAGTCGTCATGCTTAAAGGAGAAGTGATGGCTAGAGGCTTGGGAGGAAATCTGAGTGTCAGAGGTGATCCTCTATCTGGAACTCTACTCTGTAAGAGTATGTTGGGCATATGATAACCAAGTGCTCCTCACTCTCTATCTTTGTATGGCATACTAGGCACCACCTCTTCTCTCGAGGAACTCCTCTAGCTAGACCCCTCTCGATCTCGAGCTGATGTGAGGAAACTCAAAGCTCCCCAATGACTCCAGGGTGGTGTGGTAGGTATGTCTTCATGTAGCGTGGAGTCTCAATGAAGCTTGGTCTGAAATCTGTAGAAAATGCTTATGGTAGTAGAACATATTCGGTGTCAATGTATCCCCTAGGACTGATCCATGTCCTCTATATGCATGTATGCCATATCTCCTGACGAATGATCCTATTCCTCTCTTGGTGAGAGACTGAATAGGTGGGGCCTGGGAGTCGTACTGTATTGGTGGTAGTCTATGTCAAATCCATGGTGGGCTAGCCAATCTTGTATCTGTACATACCATGAGTAGGTGTCTCATGCTAGCGCCATGTCACGTGATGCCTGGAAAGCTCTGTAAGTGATGCGCTTTGTGTCCAGGCTCTGGATCCTATGTAATAGGCATACCGTCTGGAAGAGTGCCTTTATTAGCATCCGTGGTGTAGCAAGATTTGCCCTGATGATATCATGGGATACGGAAGATTTGTCCCCATATGGCTGCTCCATACATGACTGCTGGGGTAACCAAAATGTCGAAGAGCAACCGCTTTGTGTGGGACTCCTGAAAATATGCCTAGTGGCACTATCTCTCCATCAGATTTTCAAACCAAGTGTTGCATATCCTCGTATGATGCGATCACAGGCTGCCTGAGACATGGAGAAAATCCCAGAGGCTGCTATGAACGTCACTCCCAAGTAGACATATGATCCGACTACCTCGATGGGTCCGGTTGCTACTGTGAAAGAACTGTCTTTCCTCACTTGTGCTGATGTATGGAAGATTAATAAAATTAAAAGAGAGAGATGACTATAATTACAGGGAGATTAATGTGAGAGAGATCAGTAGCAAAATACTATGTAGGATGCAAAAGAGTTTACAACAAAGTATCAAAACCATCTAAAACACTTTGCATAAAAACTTCTACAAGACTATGCTTGAAAAGATCTAATCCTTGGCAAGTTCCTTGCCCAGTCTGTGGGGAGGAGTTTCTTCATCTTCAGAGTCTCTGGAAATCAAAGAGCTGAGCAAATCAAATCGGGATTTGTACAAGTCTCTTTGTCTTCTGAGAGTATCATTTTCTTGTTATGTTGACTCCAAATTATTTTCCTATTGCAAGTTCTTCTAATTGTTTGACGTGTTCTTCCCTTGTGGAAGCTATTTCCTCCTCTTGCAGTCCTTGAACTTCCAATTTTAACTCCTTAAAGAACAAGAAGCACTACAGAAATTAGAAATGATAATCTTCATGTTGTAGCTAGTATGTACATCAAGATCAATTAGGGTTTTTTTGTCTGTTGCATCAGTTCTACCAAAGTCTTAGACCAAATATTTGGCAGAAGGCATTCTTCAAAGCATTCCATGTGACAAAGTGGCCATGTGCATGTTTGTTGTACCACTTGTCTCCAAGCCCATCAAGGGTGGGTGGAAATAAAGCCAGCACTTCATCTTCTTGATTCTACAATCCATGTCCCTTACATAATAAAGAGTTAAATCTTCTTATATGGTAATATGCATCCTCCTGCACGAAACCCTTGAAGTGGAAATTTTAATGTTATGCTTGACAAAATATTTGTGAGATTCTCCATCGGTACTTGGTTATCTTCTTCTAAAGTATCACACAGGACCTACCACAAGCTTGCCACAAGCTTCCCAGTACATGTACAAGAAGTGTTCCAATAGGACTAGCCCAACACTTTCAAAACTAGCCAGCATTGAGAGATACACACAACAGATACAACAAGTAGAAGTAGGAAACTACCACCTCCTAGGCACACCACAGGAGACTACAGCATCAAGACTACAAGAGCTTCACCTGTGCTTCTTCTATGTACTATATGTATTGGAAGGGGTGCCAAGCCATTGCTTATATAGATGTTGGAAGGCCAGGTGAGTGCTCTGCATGCAGAGACCAATCCATGGAGGAGGAGAAAAGGCACATTGACAGTGGCCTGCAAACCACAAAAGGCCCTGGACATCTTGGCAGGAGAGGTTCCCTGTCTCTGGTTCTGACACCTTCACACTGAGAGAATATGACTCCCTGCTCTAGTCCCCTTACCATTTTACGCATCTGTCTGAACTTAGTCCCTTTTGGTCATCTACCACTTTCCACATGTGTCATTGGCTGCCAGTTGAACAAAGTGTGTGAACTTCAGTCCAACGTGCCAAATGTCCAGAGAATTCCATAGTCAAGTCCATAGTCGAGCTCTCAATAGACCAAGTTTGTGTTCCTTAATCTATATGTTGCCCAAGACTTTAGATGACTATGATCATGTGCATTCCTCAATCGATTTGTCAATCCCCAAGTCGCCCTCACAATTCCCGAGTCGACCTGGAAACTTTGGGGGGCCACGAGGGGGGGGGAAGAGAGAGAGAGAGAGGAAATGAAATGAAATGAAATGTTATATTTACATCTGCAAAAGGAAAAAATGACCTATGAGACCAAAAACTTACAGAGCTAGTGAATCTGATACAAAGTCTGATACAAAATCTATGTATGCTAAACAACTACTAAAACTTAGTTTGGTAATGAAAAAGATAGAGCAGTGGGAGAGGGAATATAGTCTAGAGACTCTCTAGATGATACAGTGATGGTTAGAGGCTTGAGTGATATAATGAAGGGGTACAACCTGATGAGGTATAAGCATAAACCAACATCAACCAGGAAAAGATCAAGGTGTAGGCAGCCCTCCATCTCAAAGGAAATCCCGCATCGGTCTGTGTCGGATCTCCTCAATGTCCTCCATAGTCAAGATTCTAACAGGGTATCGCGCGTGGCGTGCCAAAATAAGCCCAATCCTCTTCTGTAATCGTCATCTCTATTGGGACATCCTCCTCTGCAATCGTGGATGCCTAGATCTCCCTAGGCCCCTTGCACGGTCCACAAATGTGCCTCTGAGAGAAGGTTGTGGTCTATCTCGCTGTGTAGTGGTAGTAACTTGCCTAAAGTAATATGTAACCTTCTGAGTCTTCCTCTCTGAAAGCCTCGAGAGGCTATCTCTATGTCTCCTCAACTCAAGCAAAAACAAACCCAAGCATCCCTGGTCCTCATATCCCATAACTCTAGAGAATTGTCCAAAGCCCTCTCTAAATAAGCAATGGAAGCGCCCTCGTATCTCACAGTATGCAGAGCAATGACATATATAATGTAGCTCTGTCTCTGGCTCCCTATGGCATATAGGACAATATCCTGTCCTGAGTTGGAACCCCTCTTTATATGTCGGTCTCAATCTCAAGCTGATGTGAGGATGTACGCATTCGACCAATAGCACATCGCACCCCATATGATAAATGTGTCTCGATGTAACTTGGTCTGACTACAAAACCATCCGCCGTGAGTCGGAGAAGATGATCTCTATAAAAAGCCATCTTTTTGCCCAACTCCTGAGTAGGCTCTATCCATGTTCTCCTAGTATCCAGCTAAATCAAGTCTTGACGGATGAAGCTAGTAATCTCTGTCCGTGTCAAAGTGAGAGATGGAGCCTCCAAAGAGTACTGGAAGGGAGGCAGCCTGTCCATGTTAAATCCATGCATCTCGAACCATGATGTCATCTGTGCATACCAGCAAGCCGTGTCACAACAGATTGTGGCATCACTTCAAAGTCTTCAACAACAAATGAAGGACCTAACTCATAGACAGACACAAGTCGAGATGGAACATCCAATGCATGTGGGCACGTTCATCCAGGAACTACAAGAACGAGTCGGGAATCTTCAAGCAAATCAAGGACGCATTCAAGTGAACCAATGTCCTAGTTCATCGTTCGTGAACTCAAAATTTGCATGCCAGAAAAGTTTGATGGTGATCGCACAAAGTTTTGAGGGTTCCTACAACAAGTCAAATTATACATTTGTATGCAACCTGATAGATACCCTGATGATGCACCCAAGGTCGGTTTTATTGGAACCTTGCTCTATGGTCAAGCATTATAATGGTTTGCCCCAATCTTGGAGAAGGATATGGCAGTACTTCATGACTATGAGGGGTTTCTTCGAGAACTCACGGCCACATTTGGAAATGCAGACACGAGTCGAGTGGCAGAAACAGAACTCCCGAAGCTACGTCAAGGAAACCGCTCTGCCTCTACCTATGCATCAGAATTTAGACAGTTGATATGTGACCTCACTTGGCATGGAGATTATTTCATAAGCCAATTTAGATGGGGTTTAAGAGATGATGTAAAGGGCCTTATGCTCACAATGCCAAAGGTTAAGACATTGAATGAATACGTCAACCAAGCTATTCAATGTGATAACCGCCTTTTTGAAAGGAAACAAGAAAAACAAGTAGAAGGAAGACCTCGCCAATGGAAACCCTTCCAACCCACTCCTATGATTGACAAAGTGCCCTCTATCACTAGTTACCTCAAGAGGACAACCAAATGTTGTGAAAAATTGTTTATACATAAACTTAGCCACTATTGCTACAGTGCAATCCATCGTGGCATTGGCCTCTACCCATTTAGTGGAGTAACTTGTAGCCAACAGGATATACCTATTGTTGTCTCACTGATCAATTGGCCTTATGGGTCCAATGAAGTCAAGAGCCCATCGCTTGAAGGTTTGCCATCTAGTCGTGAAGGTTGCAGATCTTGCTTCGTAAGTCGAAGGGCACACCTTTGAAATGTATCACATTTCTTAGCATACTTTGCAGCATCCTTGCAGAGACGAGGTTACCACAATCCTTTGTATAGAAATCTTCTATGTCAAATTTTCTCCTTTGAGGTGTCCTCTGCCATGCAGGATACCATCTGGGAAGTACTTATAGAACTTGTTCCTTGTGAGTAAAAAATATTTGGCTTTGAAGAGCATTTTTCTTTTTTCTAAAGGAATCGAGTTGAGAGGAAATTCTCCTAAAATGAGGAATCATATTGTCTCTTCCTACCAATTAAAGTGAGAAGCAATATGAAAAAGATTCTTGTCAACATGCTAATCATGAATACTTGTGAGCTTCTTCCCCTTGTTGTTCTTGACACTTGATCTACCATGTAGTGCTCTTTGCTCGGTTTGATGTGAATCTTAAAATCATACTCTTGAAAAAGCAATACCCAATATCATACCCTTCTTGCTACTCGTGGCTTATTGATCAAATATCTTACAGGATGACCATCAAAAATAATGATGAAATGCACACTGAAGAGATAATGCTTGAATATTTCAAGTGCAAAAATGTTAGCCAAACGACCTCTTTCGTTTGTGTTGTAGTTCCTTTCCGCCTTTGTGGATAGCCTACTTGCATAAGCAATAAACTAATGCACTATTCTATGTGTTGATGGTTGTGCCAATACTACTCCCACTAAGTGAAGAGTAGCATTTGCATGTATGTGGAACTCAAGAGACCAATGGAGCAATACATAACCTTAGCTTCAACTTGTTGAATGCTTTCTCTCCTTCAGGTTAAAGAGAATGGTACTTTCTCACTCATGAGCCTTTACAGTGGTTTGGCTATCTCCAAATACATGCTTTATGAACCTTGTGTGATATCTCTCATGGCCTAAAAAACTTTGCATCTCCTTAGAAGTGCATGGAATGGGCATGGATAAAATGGCCAATACCTTTGCTACATCTACAGTGATACCTTGAGCTCAGACTATGTGATCAAAGAGAGTGCCCTTAGTGATTAAAAGCTAAGGCTCAACAAGATTCAACTTCAAACCTATTTTAATACATTGGTCAAAGATTCTTCCAAATTTTCCAAATGTTAGTGGAAATCCTCCTCTAGAGGTTTTTATTCCCTCCAGCAGGTTGGGTTCATGTTTCTTCTTCATCCACAAGGAGGACAGTGACTTGGAGCTTATCTACACATGGAAAAAATCATCTATATATGATGGAGATTGTGAAGTTATGAAGATATACAACAAGTGCATTTATTTGCATACTTTTATGATTTTATGTGAAATGATCATGCAATAAAGAGTTGTCCAAAACTGGCTGCAAAATTGGAAATTGAAGCTTGTTCTATTTGTGCACTTGCAACCCATCATGGTTGGAATGTACATAATTTGGACATTAAAACTGCATTTCTGAATGATGACTTACATGAAGAATTGTATGTTCTTAAGCCTCGTGGCTTTGTGCAAAAAGGGCATGAAAACAAAGTGTGCAGATTGAAAAAGGCATTATATGGTTTGAAGCAAGCACCACGTACTTAGTATGAAAAGATACATGCCTACTTGATTGCACATGGTTTTGAGCAAAGTCAAACATAGAGCACCTTATATGTTAAGTGTGCAAATTGTGTGCTTTTGATCATTGTTGTCTATGTTGATGACATGTTGCTCACTAGTCCTAATGAGAAGCATATTGCTGATTTTAAGGCTGATTTGCATGCCTCTTTTTGAGATTCCAAATTTAGGGCATTTGTGTCATTATTTGGGCATTTGGTTTATGCAAGTTGATGGTGGAATAGCTTTGTGTCAAACGAAATAAATTGACAACATTATTGAAGCGTCTTGGCCTTGAAGATTACAAACCTATTGCCACACCTATGAAAACAGGTTTACGGTTGAGTCTTCATGATGTTGGAGATGCATTTGATATTGTTGTTTGTCAGCAAGCTGTTGGATGTTGAATATATTTATGCATAACTCGGTTTGATATTTAGTTTGTTGTCTCACAGATGAGCAAGTTTATGCATTGTCCAGGTGTCAAGCATTGAAAGGAGGTTAAGCGCATCTTTTGCTACTTGAGTAGTACTCGGCTATTTGGATTGTTTTATCCCAAGGAGGGATCACTACAGCTAGATTTACATGCTTTTTCGGACTCTGACAAGGCTTCTTGCTATAACACTCGTGTCCACTAGTGGTTTTTGCTTCATGCTTGGTAGTTCATGCATATCTTGGTTGAGCAAGATGAAGCCTACTGTGGCTACTTCTAGTTGTGAGGCTGAGTTTAGGGAAGCTTTCACAACGATTGTTCGGTTTGTATGGCTCAAACTCCTTCTGGCCGATTTAGGTGTTGGTCATTCTTCTGCCTCCACCATCTTCACTAAGAATCAAAGTGCATTGGTAGTTGCAAGGAACCCTGTGTTCCATGCTCGCACAAAGCACATTGAAGTGCATTATCATTATATCAGATAGATGTTCTCTGCTGGAGAGATCAATTTGGCATATGTGCCCACACAAGATAACATTGCATATCTTTTCACAAAGGCTCTTCCTCTGAAGAAGTTTTAAGCTTTCTGCAAAGCTTTGCGCTTACTTCCTTTTGTGGATTGATCTCTTTCCACATAGCTTGGCACTTCCTTACACATGAATGCAAGCTCCTTGTTTACCGCATCACTCCCATGAGAATTTGTTGATATATTTCAGTAGTGATGTATGTGAACACACTTTGGACCGCCGGGGAAGTTTTTACCCTCTTTCGGAGGTTTTTTCCCCAGCTTGTATATACACCTATAACCTTAACGGGTTACTTATCTTTGTACATTCACTTTGTAACAACAATTGGGGTCGGCCTTAATAACAATAATCACAGGTTTTTAGGATCTTCCAACAAATGAACCTTGGCATACACATCTTAATACTCAAAAAGGGATGAGTGAGAGATAGAGAGAGAATAGACAGGAATTTCCAAGTGTAACGATAAGCGAGAGTACTCACCTATACTATCTTATTATGAAATTACAATGTGTGAATATGGTTACAAATTGAATATGGACTTCATGCAGATACAAAAACTGAATCTAGGCAAAAATCCACGAACTAGATACAAGGGTTTGTATGTAAAGTGCCTAAGAGGTATGACGAGTGTGTATGTGAGTATGGAGTGAATATATATAGTTTAAAATTGTTCTATAGCAAACCTTGATTCTAAAATTAGGATTTCAAAAACCCTAAATCAGAAATTGATGAACTAACAAAGTAGAAACTAAAATTAGACTTGCTACTCACAATACTCAACAAGATGCTCATGGTTAACTTCCAAAATCTCCTCCAAAGCTTCGGCAAAGGTAGAGCACACCTCCTCCGGGTGTAGAACACTTCTTCAAGGCTTGTGTAAGCCTTGATTGATGATCAAATAATGACCCAAGTCCTTGTTTATATAAGATTATGCTGCCCACAATAATCCAATCGCAAAAGCACAAAAAACAAGTAGTTTTTGCAAAAATCCCAAAAAGTATGCGCTAAAGCTATTTTTGCGATCTTGCTTTTGGTTCATCAAAAAATTGCTTTTCAAGTATGAAATAGCTGAGATCTCCTAATTCTACCATCAAATAGTGATAAGAAGTAGCTTTCCTTGATCTATATGCTGAGAGGAACAAAATGATGTAAGAACCCTATTTTGGATAGAAATTAGGGTTAGGGTTTTCTCTCAATTTGGACCTTTACTCAGTCAATGTTATAAACCAAATGAAAGCTCTCCTCAAGTACTATCTTATGGGTTAATAAATTTTTTTGATCTTTTGTAACCAAAATTTTGATAAGTACCCAAAAATTAAGATTACTAGAAATTAGGATTGCTAGAAATTAGGATTGCTAGAAATTAGGGTTGCTAGAAATTAGGGTTTTGTGCTATTTTCATTGTTTCCAACAATCCCCCCTTCAATTTCATAATGGCACGAGGTTCAATAATCTACAAAACTTCTTATATATGTCTCTAGATAATGTTTTGGTAAAAATATCTGCAACATTCTCACTTGTAGATATGTAGACAGTTCAATGTGCTTGTTAGATACATGTTTTCGAATGTAGTGGTAATGTACCTCAATATGCTTTATCCTAGCATGATGGATAGGATTTTTTGCAATAGTAATAGCACTCTGACTGTCTGAAAATATCTGCGGTAGATGAACTTGAACATCAAGATAACTCAAATTTTTTTGCAACCAAATAGCTTCCTTCAAGTGTAGTTGTAAAGGCAGCCCTCTACTCTGCTTCACTTGAAGATGTAGGAAACTATAGGTTGTTTCTTTGACAACCAAAAGATAAGACAATCCCCTAGAAAACAATAGCCACTTATGCTTCTTGAGCCTTTATCACCTGCCCAATCAAAATTTGAAAAACCTCTTGAGTGAAAAATATGGCGATCTCGAAAATACCATAGCGTAACTAGAAGTTTCCTTCAAATATCTGAAAATTCTCTTAACTTCTTTCCAATGAATTTTGAGAGGACTGTGCATGAACCTAGATACTTGAGAAACTGCAAACTGAGTATATATATATATATATATATATATATATATATATATATATATATATATATAAATTTAAAAATAATAAGAATAATAAATAAATAAACAAAAATAAAATAAAAGTTAACAAAATATATAAAAATAAAATAAATTTATAATTATAATTATAAAATAAAATAAATAAAAAATAAACATAATTACATAAATATATATATATATATATATATAGAAACATAAAAATGCAAATTAAACAAAAACACAGAAAAAACCAAAAAGTGCATCTTCAATTTCTATGTCTATCCAAAACAAGAAATATCAGAATTAAACTTTATCATGCATAGCTTAGACAAATAGCTATGACATCCCTACTCATGTCATCAGTGCCCTAGAGTAGGTGCAGACTTTAATAAAGAGTCTTTCTAAATAAAGATCTTTAACAAAGTCAACAAACTGAGTTTCTATCACTTCCGGAAGTATTACCATAGTATTAGTTGATTTATACTACTGTCTACAACAATTCTCTCCCCCAAAAAAAAAGAACCATTTGAATTTCTAGGCTCATCTTCTCTATCAAGTAGCGCCACTACATTCCTACAACCATAAAATAAGCAAGGACTTGCAAAAGTTCACCATTCTATATACATGCATCTCATGCAGAAGACTAAGGTAGGGGAGAAATAAGATGGGGGAACACAAGACAAAGAGGAAGAGATTGCGCGAGTTGAAGTTTGAGAAAGAACTAGAGAGGAGGATAAGGATGGCTAGAGGGGAGGGGAAAGAAGCGTGAGATGTGATGGAGAGAAAAAAG
>CM035442.1:121022605-121030105 GCA_020310875.1 Ceratopteris richardii
TTGTCGCGAAGAAAGTGATTTTTCTCTGATTTTATCGCGAAGAACAGGTGTTTTTCAGCAAAATCTCAAAGTTTCCAGCAAGAACAGGTGTTTTTCAGCAAAATATCAGATTTTCCAGCAAATTTCTGAGTTTTTGCAAGTCTTCTCACTCTCAACTGGCTGAGCACACATAGTGGGAGATACATTTTGCTGTAATTTCTATAGTTTCAGCAAAATTAACCTATGTATGAGAAGTTGTGGAGTATTTTGCCATAATTTCTTGTAAAACAGTGGCAAAAATTGAGGTTTTTGCTCCTACGTGCATCTAAAGGCTGAGTATTAGCCTTATGTACATTCTTTGAGGTTAAAAACAACAAAATTAGTTGTTTTTTAGCATAAATTGAGTTTCTGAAATTCTCTGCGTAGAAAATTCAGAGATCAGTTTTGTGCCCAGAATCACCCCATTTTTGTCCCAAATTGCTCCTGTGACCGTTTGGGTTGTAGTGCATAATTTTTGGAGGCTGCACTTTGATTTTGGTGCATTTGCCCAAAAATCCAGCAGTTTTTTTTTCATTGTGCAACTATGGCGTCATCCTCCTCAGATGTGAAGAATCTATTTGAGATTCGACGGTTTGAGGGAACAGGTTTTGACTTATGGAAGGAGAGAATTCAGAGAATCCTCTTCTTGAAGGATTGTGACAGGGCATTGGAGGCAGAGAAACCAGAGGACATGTCGGAAGATGCATGGTTTACTTTGAACAAGAAGGCCATTATATACATTAAGATGGCTGTATCCGATGAGATTCTAGTAGATCTCAAAGGTTTGACCACTGCTTTTGAGTTATGGGCAAAACTCAAGGAGACGTATGAAAATACTACGCCTGTTAACCAAGTACACCTGATGCGGAAGCTTGTTGGCATGCACCTTGATGAGTCCAAGAGTGCAGTTGAACACTTGTCATCGTTTACAGGTACTTTGTCACAGTTGCAAGACTCAGGAATGCCTCCTTTCGATGATAAGCTTAAAGCCATTTTCTTGCTTATGACATTGCCTGACTCTTGGAAGACATTGGTAGTCTCATTGTCCAATAACCCCAACTTGACTTTTGATGGTGTTAGGGGTTCTATTCTTAATGAAGAGATCAGGAGAAAAGCAGGTGGAGAAGGAGGCAGCTAAGCCAACATGGTTAGAGGCAGGACAGATAAGAAGAGTAATTATGCGCAGAGGAATAAGAGTAAAAGCAGAGAAAGGGGGAATAGTAGCAAAGGCAAAAGCAATGATGTGACATGCTATCAATGTGGAAGGAAAGGTCACAAGAAACCCGATTACCGCTATTACAAAGCAGAGCTTGATAGGAAGAAGAATTCTGGAGATAAGAAGAAGGACAGGAAAGAAGACAAGACTGATGCACAGGACAGCCAAAAGGACAAGGAGAAGGCCAATGTGGCTTCTAGTGTGGTCATAGAGGAGCTGTCAGATGCAGAGGACATTTTATGCGCTACTTTCTCAGCTGATGACACTCATGCATTTGATCCTTCTCTAAATGTTCATGCACAGGACATGTCAATCACTAAGAGTGATGTCATAGATGCTTTGTTGACCGTCAATGATGCATTGGCCCAGACTTGGATAGTAGATTCTGGTGCTTCATTCCATGTGACTCTTATCAAGGAGTGTTTTTCTACTTTTATTGCAGGCAGCCATGGCCATGTATACCTTGGAAACAATCATGCATGTTCCATTGAGGGTATTGGCACAGTGCATTTCGCTACAAATGGAACTAATGAGCTGGTCTTGCATAATGTGTGTTATGTACCAGGGATCAAGAAGAGCTTGCTTTCTGTGGGTCAAATGGATTTGCATGGTTATAGCATTCTCTTTGAGAAAGGATCATGGAAAATGACTAAAGGTTCAAGGCTGATTGTGAAAGGCACAAAGAAGGGAACTCTCTATTGCTTGCATGGAAAGGCCTTATCAGGCAAGTTCATTGCTTTGGCTGAAGTTCACTCCCATATGGAGTTGTGGCATAAGAGACTTGGCCATATGAGCCAAAAGGGTCTCACTAGGCTTTGTAACTTAAAGAAGCTTGATGCTAAAGGCACAAAGCTTGACTTTTGTAATGAATGTCAATATGGAAAGCAAGTAAAACGTTCCTTTTATTCTGGTGTGTCTCGTAAGTCTTGTGTACTTGATCTTGTTCATTCTGATGTATGTAGCATGCCCACCAAATCTATAGGGGGTGCTTTATATTTCATCTCCTTTGTTGATGATTTTTCTAGAAAAATTTGGGTTCAATTGCTTAAATCAAAGGATGAAGCATTTGTTGCGTTTAAGCGTTTTCATGCATTTGTGACCACCCAAACAAGTAGAAAGCTGAAATGCTTGCGTACGGACAATGGTGGTGAGTATACAAGTGCTGAATTTCAGAAATTTTGTGAAAATTTAGGCATTAAGAGGGAGCTTACTGTTCCATACAGCCCCTCTTCTAATGGTGTGGCTGAACGTTACAATAGGACACTTTGTGAGAGGGTGAGATGCATGCTGTCCACAGCTAATCTCCCTCATGGATTTTGGGGAGAGGCACTCAAAACTGCAGTACATGTGTGCAATAGATCCCCTCACATGTCTTTAAAAGGTGACATCCCTGAAGAGGTTTGGTCTGGCAAACCTGCTTCATATGATCACTTACGTGTCTTTGGCTGCGAGGCGTTTGTGCATATAAGGCCTGAGCTGAGAAACAAGCTTGATGCTAAGTCCATTAAAGGCCTCTTCATGGGACATGGTGAAGAAGGTGAAATGGGCTACAAGATTTGAATACCTCAGCTCAAGAAGGTCGTACGCAGCCGGGATGTTGTTTTTAATGAGGCAAGGCTGCTTCAAAACAATTGTGCCTCAAAAGATAACCATAAAAGGGTAAGATTTCAGCATGACCAGCCACCTGTTAGGTCCAATTTTGACCCTCAGGATGCACCACAAAGGACTGAAAATGTTGACGATCCAGTGGTTTTTGAGCCAGAAGATATTGGATAGCAAAATGAGGCTCCTGAAGGGAATATGCAGCCGAATAATAATGCTGAAAATGGTGCTGGAAACAATGGACAACAGCCTAATAATAATGATTTGATCATACCACCTGATGTAGACCCATTGCCTGACAATGTGGATCATTGGGTGAGAAGATCTACTCGTCTTAGAAGGAATGTGAGTAGATTTGATCCTTCATTGCATTACATTTTGTTGACAGATGAAGGTGAGCCTCTCACATACAAAGAGGCAAAGGCATGTGAACACAGCAGCAAGTGGGAGCTTGCTATGCAGGAAGAGATTAAAGCTTTGCATGCTAATGATACTTGGGATTTGGTTGAATTACCCAAAGAAAGGAAAGCCATTCCTAACAAATGGGTGTATAAAATCAAAACAGTTGATGGAAAACCCAAGTACAAAGCAAGGCTGGTTGCAAAGGGATATGCCCAGACCAAAGGCATAGATTTCCAAGAAGTATTCTCTCCTGTGGTGAAGATGACCACTTTGCGAGTGTTATTTGCAATAGTAGCTGCTCTTGATTTGGAATTAGACCAAATGGATGTACATACAGCTTTCTTGCATGGTGATGTTGATGAAGAGCTTTACATGAAACAGCCAGAGGGGTTTGTTATTCCTGGAAAGGAACATTTGGTATGTAAGCTCAATAGAAGCTTGTATGGGCTGAAACAAGCTTCTAGACAATGGTACAAGAAGTTTGATGCTTTCATGCTCAAACAAGGGTATAAAAGAAGCCATGCTGATCACTGTTTGTATACAAAAACTGATGTAGATGGCAGCCCTATTATTCTTGTCTTATATGTTGACGATATGCTGATTGCTGGTAAGAAAAGAGACACCATTGATGCTCTTAAACAGCAGCTGAAATCTGCTTTCTCAATGAAAGACCTTGGGGCAGCAGAGCATGTCCTTGGAGTGAGGATTAGAAGACAAAGGGACCAGCACATATTGTATTTGTCGCAGGAAAAATACATTGAAAAGGTGCTGGACAGATTTAACATGGCTGATGCAAAGCCTCTTGGAGTGCCATTGCAGCCATATGTTAAAGTTTCCAAGGAAGATTGTCCCAAAACACAAGAAGCAATCAATGACATGCAAAATGTGCCTTATGCTTCAGCTTGTGGCTCACTTATGTATGCTATGGTTGCAACTAGGCCGGACATTGCCCATTCAGTGGGAGTTGTGAGCCGGTTTATGGCCAATCCAGGCAAAGCTCATTGGAAAGCAATAAAGTCCATTTTGAGGTACTTAAAGAGGACCAAAAATAAATGCATTTGCTATGGCAAAGACCCATTGGAGCTGAAAGGCTTTTGTGACTCTGACATGGCTGGTGATGTGGATACACGTAAATCCACAAGTGGATACATATTCACTCTTGCAGGAGGTGCTGTTTCATGGTGCTCAAGGCTGCAAAAGATTGTTGCTTTGTCCACTACAGAGGCTGAATACATTTCAGCCACTGAAGCTTCCAAGGAAGCCATATGGCTGGCACGATTATGCAGTGAGTTTGGCTTGTCAAACAAGGCACCTATGTTTTGCTGTGATAGCCAGAGTGCCATATGTTTGGCAAAAAATGCCATGTTTCATGCACGCACTAAGCATATTGATGTGCGATATCACTTCATTCAAGAAGTGCTTGAGGATTGCCTTATCACACTTGTTAAGGTTCATACATCACAGAATCCTGCAGATGTTCTCACTAAGTGCTTGTCTAAAGCACAACATGAGCTATGTATACAGATGGTGGGAGTCACGTAGCTTAAAGGCGTCATTTATGCCTTTAAGTGGGAGGTTGTTGGGGTAAAGGTCCTAAATGACCCCCTTATTTGTACACATTTGTATAGGCCTTTTATGAGGCTTAATGTACTCATTATTTATTCTTTTGGCCAAGTTCAATGTGAACTTGGCCAGGTCCTATAAAAGTGAACTCAAATAAACTTAGGGCTCACTTCTTTCTTTAGTGAAGCCCCCAAACAAGCTTTCTCTCTCCAAATTCGAATTTCTCTCTCTCCATCTCTGTCTATCTGCTGCGTGGGCTGCTCCTTGCACCTCCAGCCCTTCTACTCAGCCAAGGGGGGTATTACCACAACTGCTGCATCACCTGAGCACATCTCCTCAGCTCAACACGAGAGAGCGAGAGAAAGAGAGAGAGAGAGAGAGAGAGAGAGAGAGTCTTCTTCATGAGAGAGAGAGTCTTCTTCATGAGAGAGAGAGCCTTCGAGCTTGTCTTGACTCTTGAGTATTCAGCTTGCCTCTTGAGGCTTGACTCTTGAGTATTCAAATTTCAGAAGCCAGCCTACCTTGAAATCTCAACACTATTTCGATTTTCAGCCATCTATTTTGAGTGAGATTTCAATTATCAGCCCCTTGCAATTTGCCCTCTTGAGCCTTGTTCTTGAGTGTTATAGATAATAGAAGTATAGTCCTAAGCCTACAGGCTACACTAATATCTTTTGGGTCTTAACGTCATGGGAAGAACTCCTAATGTTATTCGCAACCATGTGAAAGAGCTTGGCAAGAACACATGGCAATGCAAGTATTGCATGGGGGTTTTCACGGGCATTGCATCTCGTATCAAAGCTCATCTCCTGGGGTTAAAAGGTGGAGGCATTGGAAAATGCACTTCTATTCTTCCAAGGATTGTTGAGGAGCTAACTGCTCAACTTCAATTGAGCAAAGGGGTGGATAAGATGCCAATTGGTTCATCTTCATTATCACATAGCAATGAAGAGCAAACCAATCCCATTGATGTAATTGATTATACCCCTAGTTCATCCAAAAGGCCCTGCACTCAGAGCATTAGCTCAGTGAGCATCTTTGAGGATCCTAGACCCAGGATTCCAGAGAGCAATATATTTGTGAAAGGTAGTGTGAGGGTTGTAATACAGAAACAATCAATGAATGAAGCAACTAGAGAGATAACCAAGCTCTTCATTGAATGTGGTATCCCATTCAATGTGGCAAACACACTTGCATGGAAGAGGGCCATGAAGGCTGTGAGTAGGATTGGTTATCCTTGGGAGGGTCCATCGGGGCAAGTCTTAGATACCTCTGAGCTCTCCAAACAAAAGACATTAGTTGAGATAGAAACATTGTCATTGACGAAATCATGGGAAAAGTTTGGCTTCTCTATTCTATGTGATGGCTTGTCAAACATGAGGAAGGGGAATGTTTACAACATTCTTGTCTCCTCATGCAAGGGCACAATGTTCTTACGTGCTATACCTGCACGTGTACCTGGCACACTGGTTACTGGCCAAAAGAACCATCCTAGATAAAGCCAAATTTATAGTGAAGTTTGTCACTAGCCGCCCTAAAGTCCTCAACATTTTCCGCGCTCACTCCTCCTTAGATTTCCAAAAACCTTCTCTCACCCATTTTTGTTACATGTACATAGTCATTGATAGAGTCTTGAGAGTGAGGAAGGGTCTTTTACGCACGTGTTTCAGAAGAATGGTATCAATTATAAGAAGTTAGAGCAGGGAATTCTCTCTTCACAAAGTTTTCATCTCTTGTCATGGGAGAGGATGAACTTTGGGTGAAGGGAGAGATATTGGTAGCTGCTATTCAGCCTGTATACAGTGTGCTCCGCATTACAGATATGGAGGGTAGCACTCTTGGCCTTGTATACGAATACATCAACCGTATACAAGATTGCATCTAGCAAGTAGATGGACTTTCAGAGGAAGAGTAAGTTTATTGCAATTTCCTACTTGTTTATGTTTTGATGTTACATATATCATGACTTATGATTCATATATGATGTATCATGTTACATGCATCATTGTAATTTGTATGATTATAGTCTAGATAATTACTTATATATGTTTTTTAATTCTTTTAATAGAAAGAAGGGTTTATGTGATGTTGTCCAAAGTCGATGGGATTGGTTTCATAAACCAATCCAAGCAGTTGCTCATATTCTTCATCCACTGTGGAGGAGTGAGGAGCAATGCATAAACGAGATTCTTGAGGATAGCTAGATTGAGTACATCGTAGGATGGATAGGTGGTGATGTAGCCCTCTTGTCTCGATTGGAGGATGAGAGAGTGCGGTTCCGTAGCATGGAGAAATATTTTGGGCAGCCTACGGCACGACTACGAGAGAATCAGCTTTCTCCTGTCACATGGTGGGAGAAATATGGAGTTAGTACTCCTATATTGGTGAGCGATTTTTTAGTAAATATTTCATCTTATTATCAAAGAATCAAGTTTAAATAATTTAATTATGTGTGAATCGCAGAGAAAACTTGCCTTGCGGATACTTTCGCAAGATTGTAATACAAGACCTGTAGAGAGGAGTTGGAGCACATGAGCTCTATTCCATACAAAAAAGAGGAATAGATTGAGCCCAGCCCAACTTGAAAAATTAGTGTATTGCCATTGCACTCTCAAGTTGTTAGAGTCTAAAGGACATAACATTGCTCCTTTACAGGTAAATAAATTCTTTGACATTTAGTCATGCATTTAAAATTTATA
>CM035442.1:121037605-121077605 GCA_020310875.1 Ceratopteris richardii
CCAAATCAATGCAATGGGCTGCACATGGGGTCCACACTATACTAGGGGATTCTTGTTGCACTAATTCTCCCATTCTCTTGGGGTTGAATGCATTATCTGTGATGACTTGTACCACATTTTTCGGACGAACATCAATATAGCGCTCTTAATGTGCTCAAATATGAATTCCCCTATGATACGAACACCTGCTTTACTAGCATCCACTGCACAAAAAAAATACATACCTAAACAAGAAGAGACAAGGATGTTGATTATATGGTGACGGTGTGTCACTCCATCCATCCGATATAATGGAACATCCATATGTCATCCAACTTGTTTTGATGGGATCTAGAAGCACTTCAATCTGTTCTTTTTCTTCGTCTAGCATGGTCGTACGTAATCTTTTGTAGTCCACACCATACCAGTCATCACAAGGACCCACATGTGCAATGGCTTTCACCATTCTCCTCCATGCATCAATACGCACCACATTGAAAGAGAGATTGCACTCAAGAATGCATCTCTCTATCTGTATCTCTACAACATTTTGGCGTTGTCTCTGGATTGCGGAGGATACAAATGCAGAGTCGAGTCAATGTCTAGGTCGTTGTGAAGGTGGCATGGTGATGGACTCCTCTTCTACACTACAAGTCAGAGTAGCAATAGCACTATGACACTCCATCATCTCCATATCGGCCGAAGCCGAATCACGACGATGTGCACTACGAGCATCTTTTGCCAAAGCATGCTCACGTCTTACGATTTCAGCAACCTCTGTAAGAACTTTGTCACATGCGGAAATACCCATTCCTCCCAACCCGGATACATGACGTATAAGTCGTGTAGTAGTGGTAGTGAATGACTTAGTGCAATACTTGCACGTCCACTTACGAGTGCCAGAGCCCGAGGTACTTTGACTATTAGCCAAAGAATGGCTAATGGTATGGATATCCCACATGGCATTCATGCTTCGAGGCATGTTGAATGATGATGCAAGACTAGGGTTGATGTGAAACACGGTGATCTACGGGCTGAAATATGCAAAGTTTTAAGGTGGTGGTGATGTATGGGCTGGAATGTGCAAAAGGATGTGATATATGAGCTAAAATATTCAAAGATGAAAGGACTGAAATTTGAATGAATGGGCTGAATGGACTGCCTCAAAACTCTCAAGTCTCAATCAACCTCTAGGCTCTTGAGTCTCATGAATGCTCATTGCTCATTGCTAACTTCTAAGTACTTCAAAGTTCATGCTCACGTTTCAAGTTTCAACGCAGCTCAAGTACTAGTATGCTAAGTTACTAACTCGGGCTGCTAGTATGCTACTCGGGCAGCATGCTGATAAGTTCTAACACCAGAGTCACTCGAGCAACTGAAGACTCAGAGTGAGGGCTGAAGAGTGAGTCACTCATGATGGCTGAAGAGTGAGTGACTCATGAGACTTTCACGCTCAGATGGCTGGACTGCGGACTCATGGAGCAACCGTTTCGAAAACGTATGATGCAGCCGAATAGGGCACAATATTCAAGATAACAACAAATCATCAATAATTTTATGCATAAAAGTGGAACGAACCGTACGCATCTGGTTCGAACCGAATGCCACGAACCTGAAAACGAACCGCATATATTCGGTACGCGAACCGAATCCACACTGCACCACACGAATCCGGATGGACACCTCACACATCCATCTCTACGGATCACTCATAGAGACGGTTCCAAACATCGCATAGTCCCAGTGCCTAGCCTCAACTGGCATGGGAGTATGTGCATATCAATAGACACTTTGTATAGAAGGTCCCATCCTCCAAACATGCAAAAATACCAATCTATATGGGCCAAGGTACAATACAATCATATGGTAGTTCCCACAAAGAGAAATATGCATATAGCCAAGGACCTCTATGGAATATGGACTTTCGGATGGAAGTGCTAATGAGCACCATAAATGTCAGATATTTTAGGCTATGTAATGTGGTGATGCAATTCATGGGCTTACCAAATTTGATGCTAATCATTTTTCCACCTATGAGGCCTTGAAGGAAGCTTTCTTGAAGCACTTCAAAAGATCTAAGACTACAAGACAACTATAATCTATAATTATATATGTATGTATGTATGTATACCTTAATAAGAGTCATCCAAACTTATGAAACCAAGATAGAGAACACAAACACAGACACACAAGAAAAAACAACAACAAAAGCAAGAGACTACACAAAAAATAAGATCAATGTAAAACATGAAAAATACAAACAAGTAAGAACACCAATACAAAATGAAAGAGACTAAAAAATAATAATCAATATTTAAATTTGAAAAATATAAATATATTAAAAAATATAAAATAAAAAAAAATTACACAAATATATATAAAAATCACAAATTTTAAACAAAAGCAAAAACAAAACAAAAAGTGCATATCCAACTTCTATGTGTGTCCAAAACAAAAAGTATCAAAATTAAATTTTATCACGCATAGCTTGGACAAATAGCTATGACTTCCCTACTCACATCAATAGTGCCCTAGAGTAGGTCATCAGTGCCCTAGAGTAGGTGCAAACTTTTATAAAGAGTCTTTTAAAATAAATACCTCTAACAAAGTCAATGAGCAGAGTTTCTATCACTTCTTGAAGTGAAGGACAAACCTACCAATGATAAAGACTTGCACAAAGAACAAAAAAATAGTAATAAAAACAATAAGAAGATAACAAAAAAGATGAAAATAGATAGATACATAAATAGTAATAAGCATCAAACAAAAAAAATTTAAGAAAAAATAAAATACAATAAAAATCCCAAAATGTATATAGAAATAAAAATCAATAGAAAGAAAAAAAATATAAAACTAAAACTTAAAATTTAAGAAAATAAATAAAAATAAATTTTTAAAAAAATAAAAAATAACTAAAACAATAATAATAAATGAACAAAGGACTAAAATAAAACTATAAATAAAGAGCAAAAGAATCCCAAAAATATCTATCATTAACGATCAAAAAGTTTCCCTTTTCTATTGAGTTTATTAATGATCCATTTGAAGACATGAAAACAAGAACCATACATAAGTTTGTTACGAAGTAAGAAAGTCCTTACCTCTTTAAAACTTTCTTGAATAAATACCCTTTTTGAACAAGCAAAGAGAGTAGTTGACAACACTGAACTACAAATGAAGACAAGCTTGAATATAAACGAGAAATCTAAACAACTGAGAGAAAGCAATGTACCATACTTTGCTAAATGAGAAATATTTGAATCACTATGAGGCATTCACTTCATGTTAATGCTAGCAAATTCCAGTTCTAATTTTTTTATCATAAATGTCTACTTCCAAACCACAAGGAGATTGAAATATTTTTTGACCTAGAAAAGCACAAGAATCACCATGTGAAGTACCATTCATCTCACAAAAAGCTTTGGGATAAATACCACATGCAAAAGCACCATTATTTGGACATATAAAATCTTGAAAAGAACTAAAATCAGGAATAAAGAAAACATCTACAAAGCATCAAATATTAAAAAATTTATGTATAATGATAGGACAAGTATTAGCTAAAACAAATCTTTCCATAAATTTGAATTCATAAGTAAAAAGATAAAAATTAGCAAGGAAAACAGCACAATTTGTACCATAAGAATTCCAATACATTGTTTGAATAAAGCATCACCAACTGCAATATACAAGTTTTTTAGAAGAAAATCTAACCAAACAAGAATGTCACTTTCATCTACTATTCTAATGTAGCTTTATTTTCTACTATCTATATCTACGGCTTGGATTTCAACCATAAATAATTAAAATGCAATATAGATTTTTCTAACAAAAGAGCCTTACATCTATCTTTGGAGAATCTAAAAGAGAGAACTTTCCTAAATAAAGAATAAATCCTATATTTTAAATCATTCAAGTCTAACTTTGTATACAAAGTGGTGAAGTCAAAAGTTTGAACCCCCAAGGGAACAGATTTTTCTTCTAGAGTTCTTCAAGAGTTGAGAGACTTTATTACATGGATAACACCTAGAGAATTAGCTAACATCCAACTAGAGGAAGTTGGCACATCTTCGTTGAGTAATTCCTTCCAAATATCAAGAAGGTAAAAGGGCTTTAAAACAATTGCTTAACCATTTGGAAACATTCCTAAGAGATGTGTTACAAGAAGCATTGGGTCCTTATGGAATTTTCAAACTGTATATAAAAGTGGTTAACCTTGATACAATTTGAAACCATAAGATTTACAAAAATCTTGATGATTTGAAATATAACTTCTCCACAAAAAACACTGCATGATATGTAGATGAGTGAATTTTTTTTCCTTCCCCTTTTATTACTTAATTAAATAAAGAAGGGAAAAAATAAAACCATCAGCCTTTCATATTACGCTTTGGCAGCAGGTTTTTTTTTCTATCAAGTCAGAAAATGTTTTTCAAAGCTCATCACCACATCCAAGTCCTGCAGGCAGGCCTACAGCTTCCACAGAATCTACTCTGCCATAACCTATATACATAAGATCTTCTGGTCAAAGATCATCATAATGATAATCCCTTACTTGATGAACATTTATAATCATAGGTATTGAAGTTTGGAGGAACATCCACCTATAAGTGGGAGATTATTATGATGGAAAAGCCCAACATACTAGACCCATGTTCTTAAAGGATTCAGAAGCAGTAGCACAACTAGCAGTTGATTCTACGTAGAACACTATGAATCTATAAACATTCAAAACGACTATTTTCAATAGCAATCGGGTTTTCTCTTTCAAGCATCGAATTAAAATCAGGAGAAAAACATGTGAAGTCTGGGCATCCCGGATGCCAGACTGTTTTTTGAAACAATCTTGCCGGAGATGATATGAAGCTGTTCATGCACATATACCTGACTGTAATTGAAACCACGCAAAGCACAGTTATACATTCCAATATTTGCACCATCAAGGATCGCTTCAAATGGTCCATTCTTCTCTAACCAGACCTACAGAAAACAGCAGTAATTCATGGACATTGACAGATGCATGACTCTAACCAGATAAATGTGCTTCAAACAGAGTTTATAATAAGTTTATAATGTAATCTCCATCTAGAAAGACAGAATTGCAAGAGGTACACAACAGACCTGAAATTTCACAAAGTCATTTGCATTTTGTTCTCTTTGCATGGCAAGTTCTGCAACAGATCTTGCGAATTTTTCAGTTTCTTCTGGATCAAGATCAATGGAACATAATGTTTCTCCACAGGATTGACAAACCCCTACTTTGCTGATATTTGTCCTCTTTGTTATCCACTTTCCTTGCCCTAACCAACCTAATCCATGCCACCCTCCACCTCCCAAGTTTATTGCTTTTTCAATGTCCTCTATTGATGGTGACTCACTATCCTCTTCAAAAGTAGCCCTTCCGGCTGCTTCACTGTTGAACCATTTTTCAATGGTCATTGCAGTGTTCTGTGTAACTTCTCTCACTGTTTTCCGAAGCCTATGTAACAGCGTGTACACCTTGGGCCACAACCCAGCTGAGATGCTGACCCTCAGTAGAGCTTCCAACAGAGCTTCATCAGGTAGAACTCCTGCAGCAGTCATGTGATCATCAACTTCAAAGGCCTTCTCAACCTGATTGTGCTCACAGAAGCACAGAAGGGGAGGACCATATGATCTGAGTTTTGGAACAACACCTAAAGACTCCATCTTCTTCACTGTCTCAAATGCTAAATCCCCATCACCCATGGCAACAGCTAACCTGGCCACTGCCGTGAATGTGGCTTCATTAGGTGAAACATTGGATCGAAGCATATCGTTGTAGATCTCAGTCCCTCTTTTTGCAGCCAACTGCCTGTCTTCAGGACTAAAATAAACAGCATCCACATCTTTGATAGTTGCAGGTTCACATTCAGTAGTTTCGCTCCTTGCAGAACGATATATTGTGGGCTGGTTGTCAGTATTACTTCGTTCAGACGAATTATTATTATTCTTTCCTGTCACAATGCTTCCAGATGCTGCCCCAGAACATATATACAGCAATATATTGTAATGTTGCTGCTTCAGCTTAAAAAGTTCCCTTTCTTTAACTGCATCATAAATTTCTAGTGCTCCATAGAGATCACCATGCTTGGAACACAAGTTGAGCTTTATTACATGTTGGACTTCTTCTGGATTCTTCTTTGCTCGCTTCGATAGTTTATAACCGTTAGCTTCAGCCATTGCAATCCGTTCTTTAGATTTCTCCCGCTTAGCCGCTTCCTCTTCTTCAATATTAGCTTGCAGTAGGACACGCGGCTTATATTTCTTTCGTGGTGGCGTTGGCTTAAAGGGTTTGAAAGGCATAGGCATGCAAGAGGTTTCCTTCTTACAGTTACTTTTTAACGAGTTGTTGAGAACCTCCTTGTTGTCCCCATTTTTCCTCCGTACAACCGACGAACCAGTGTCCTTTCTGGATCGGATTTTGTCTATAGCACGAACAGGCTCATATTCCCTTGCCTGAATTTCTCTGTTACTATTTTCTTTTGTAAGAGGAGCAAGGATAGCTGATTCGACATCTGATTTTTTAGAACGTTTAATCACATTACTCTGTATGCTTGAAGAAGTACTGTTGCTTATCTTATGACTGTAATGGATGTCTTCATCCGCTCTTCTACTAAGGTTATACCCAATTCGAGCATCTACATTGGCTGTGAGACTATCGCCCTTCCTGTTCGTCGTATTGGAATTTAGGCGGCGACGAGGCAACGCACATTGAGGTACCCTATATTCATAATTCCGAACAAATGTAGAGCTATTTCCAGAGGTGGATGGACTGATGATCCTGCTGAATGCCTGGAAGTCGTCTGTAGTGCTCACGGATAAAGGCGCGTTAGAAGATGTTGTGACGAGCAGTTGAGCGTCGAGGATGGACTTCCAGCGAAGGGTTGGGTGGCCAAGCCTGACGAGGATGATGCGATGGGTAGTATTAGCTGATAAGAAGCGAGTTGGAACCTGCCTGATAGCGGGGCTATACCGTGGAGACTCCATGAGGCTCCATTCCCGATTTCCCAGTTCGAACATTTTGAACTTTTAGAGATATTTGAGAGAGAGAGAGAGAGAGAGCTGGAACGAAAATTCAATCCATAGTCGATGCGCCCCTGAGAACTCATACGTGATATTCTCAAGTCCTCCGTCGGTCATATGACATGTTCTCTCCATACAAGAGTGTGTAAAATCGTCAACGTGTATGATTCAAAACTGGTAATATATTATGTATCAAATTTGTTTTGTCTCCCATTAAAAATAATAAGAGGTATACTTCATCATGTGTTTAGCTTGCACTTATGGTTAGGAATATAAGCTAAATCATCTCCTAATTACAACCTACAATATGTTTTGCATACCAACTGATGTTTTGGCCAAATTGTAATGGTTGGGGCTTTTGTGTTTTGCTATAGTTTGCCATGTCTTTGATGCATTCTTGATAATTGATTTGGAATACATATATAAGGGATAGGAGTCACAAATTTGTTGATTGAATGAAAAAGCTCAATCCTACCACTTCACGAACAAAAAATCATAATTTTCGAATGTGTTGTTGTCCCACATTTGTAGGAGGGCAAGATAGAGTGCATATAAGAATAGGAGTGAGGAAAAATTATGCACCAAAATGCCAATGGCAGGCCATGTTCTTCTGTTGGGTTTAACTTTATATACTTGACTTTGGAGTGCACTCGATTTCAAGCATTGAATTGGACAATATTTGCACTAAGCATACGATAATAGCATGTATGCATTGTGTAAGGGAAAAGGGAGGTTTGTGATTTTAATTTTGATCATCAGAAGTTTGATGGCTATCATATGCCCTTAATTTCAAATCATTGGAATTTTGGCGATCGAATGCATGTGCTCATAATTAGGGTGACCGAAGTTCACTGAATCTATCATACATGTGCCCCTTAATGCTCCGTTTGGTGACACAAAAAGTGTAAACCGGTCACCCAAAAAACATGCATGTGCCCTCCCTATCCGCTAAGGACCATGATCTCAACAGTAGGCGGGCATTGCCACAGATAGCTCCCGCTTCTCGTGTGGTGGGGACATTCAAAGTTCGTGCATTGGAGCCGCAGAGGGTCTTGCTGCATAATCAAGTAAATGAAATATCAATTAAACCTTCAAAATTTAGAAAATAAGAAAGCATGATTTATTTCAAACCACTATAGAGGCCCCACTTAATATATGCCACACACCATCGGTGTTCAAAACTTAGTCAGCATGAGTTCACCTACCATATCTTCAAAAGACACATACCCAATTGTCATGCCACTTGACACTTGATCATTCATCATGGAACCTACAACATTGGACAATCTCTAACTTTAACTTATATACATCTGGGTATAGTTGAAACGTGCTTTCAATATCAAGGCATCATTTGAAGCTTCTCTAAATTTTTTGAGCTTCATGGTGAGTTTGGATCAAAATTTAGGGTTTCATTTGAAACGTGTTTTCAATATCAAGGCATCATTTGAAGCTTCTCTAAATTTTTTGAGCTTCATGGTGAGTTTGGATCAAAATTTAGGGTTTCATTTGACACTTAAAACCCCTCTTGACATCCCATGGAGCTTCAAATTTAAGCATCGCCGCCTCAAAGACGTTTTCTCTTCCCCAAAACTTTTTCTACGTTTAATTAATGAATTAATTAATTAAGCATCTTCACATAGATACATTAATTAATTCTGCACCTCCCTCTCCCAACATATGTACTTAATTAAGAGCTTACGTACTTAATAGACAGCATGCCTATTCTTTTTTTTAGATAGAGAGAAAGAATTATATTGATAAGCATTGTTAGGCATATACGAATAATCAACCACAAATCCACAATTACACCCATGAACTTCTTGATAATATCCTTCTACAAAGAAAAAAAGGCCATAGCAAATCTTGTTGCATAGTATATAGGTAGCAAGGCATTCTACCAGTTGTTAGTCTTGGTTTTCTTCAAGAGGTCATGAATACGGAAGTTCTCCTCAATTGTAGAAAAAAAGGCCATAGCAAATCTTGTTGCATAGTATATAGGTAGCAAGGCATTCTACCAGTTGTTAGTCTTGGTTTTCTTCAAGAGGTCATGAATACGGAAGTTCTCCTCAACAACATCAGATATGGACTTAATACATAATTGAGAGACTCTTTTGAGCTCAATTTTGATGGAGTGGACAAAGTCTTTATGTCCATTAGAGAAGACCTTAGAGCTTCTACTCACCCAAATATGTCAAAGCATTTGAGCTCTCCAAAGCTACCAAAACAAAAGGTCCATCTTGTTGCACATAGCAAGAAGTACTTCATGAGAACCAAGGTTTGTCATACCAACAACTTGAAAGTAATTGAAGAGGAGAATCCATAATTTTTTAGCATGCCAACAATTCATGAAGAGGTGGGTAAGATCATCCTCCTTGCCACAGAAGTAACAATGCCCATCATTGATGTTATGGTGGTCAATGGAAAAGCCCACAATGCTCTAAATTTATACCTCGATTGATTTTGAACATGTTGGTAGCCACAAAAGGAAGAAGGTTCAATTGATATTTTATGTTTTTTAGATGATTATGCATGCGTGCAGTATGCATAATTTTTTCTCACTCATGCACTTGCGTGCAGTACGCATAAATTTTTCCTTCAAAAATTGTTGTAATTTGTTATGGCAAAAGGAGCCTTCAACATGGAATAAGTGTGAATTCACATAGCTCAACGGTAGTGAAAAAGATTTTTAGAATACTTGTTTTTCTTGAGAAAAGAGAACTCAAAATTGAAAACAAAGATACATGATGTATCACACACATCATAAAATAATGTTTCATTTCTTGGGATTTTTTTGTTCTTTAAGTAAACAGAAAGATACACGTTCCATGGAGATAGAGGACACACATCATAAAATAATGCTTTATTTCTTGGGAAAAATTTTAATTTTTCTTTGATTAAAGCAATGTTACACCATAATGGGCACCACTAACCATGAAAAGGTTATCAAACTTCTTTGTTAATTTCTTTAATCTTTTTTTTTTCTTTGTTTGTAATTTAAAGCTCGTTTGCAAAAAAAAAAAACATATCTAGCCTTCAAATTGAGACCAAAAGCATACAAGATTGCACAAAACTTGTTCATGATGAGAGTTCATAGATTTTTTACATGGAAAAAGGTATCGTGTGTGGATCCTCTTCCAAAACACTCAAATATTCTAGATTTAGAACTTCAAGCGATTCCATGTATTTTTGATACACGAAAACTATGTTTTTCGAAGGTCGAACTGTAACATCAAAGTGCAAAAGTGTTCAAGCAGAAATACTGCTTGTAGTATTTTTGCGGTGTTATGAATTGCTACAAAAATGGCAAACATGGATGGAATGAGTCAGCTTATGAGTGATAAGCTGGACAAGAACAACTTCCATGCTTGGAGATTCAGAGTGGAAAAATTTTTTATGGGAAAAGGCTATTGGAAGTACATCAAAGGAGAGCAAAAACACTATGCAGTTACTAGAGAAGAATCGAACTATGGACCAGCTAAGAGCATATGAGGACGGGAATCAAGGAGCATGAGAGATAATGTATTGGCTATTTGTTAGCATACAAGATAGCATGATTGGGCACATAGAGGATGCCAAGTCTCCAAAAGAGGCTTGGAAGTTTGGTCACATTATATGAGACCAATACAAAGGCACAGAAGTTGCAACTCAAGAACAAGATGCATACACTAGAGAAAAAGGGCATGTCGATAAGTGACTACACCTTGAAAATCAAAAGCATATGTGAGTCACTTGCATCTATCGGCATGAATAAAGGTGATGATGATAAGGTGGAAGTGTGCCTTCATGGTTTAGGAGCTGCATATAAGCGGTTCAGAACATCTATTCAGACCAAGGAAAATATTTCAAATTTTGTAGATTTGGTGTCCATGTTGATTATTGAAGAAAAGAATCTTCGTGAGGACTCAAACTCCCAAGGAAAACCTAGTCCTGGGAATGTATTCTACTATGACAAAGGAAGACATAGAGGTAGAGGATTTGCAAGTGGAAGAGGACATAATAACCAAGACCAAGTGTTGGAGTTAGACGTCTGCAGAAGCACACGAACAACACAAGGAAGAAGAAGAAGCTTGGAGCTCAACACACAATACTAAATGTATTACTAAAGAATGTACAAAGATAAGTAGCCCATTAGGGCAATAGGCATATATACGAGCCGGGGAGAAAAAACCTCCTAAAGAGGGAAAAAAGTGCCCCGATGGTCCTAGTGTGTTCACACACATCACTCCCTAAATATATCAACAAATCCCCCCTAGGACTGATGCAGTGAACAAGGAGCTGGCACTCATGTATAAGGAAGTGACAAGCTATGTGGAATCAATCCACAAAAGGAAGTAAGCCCAAAGCTTTGCGAAAAGATTCAAACTTCTCCCTAAGTAGAGCCTTCGTGAAAAGGTCTACAATGTTCTCCTACGTGGGCACATATGCCAAGCTGATCTCCCTAGTAGAGAACCTCTCCTTGACATAATGATAATGCACCTCAATGTGCTTAGTGCGAGCATGGAACACAAGGTTCCTCTAGTGTCAATGTGCTCTGACTGTCAGTGAAGATGGTGGTGGCAGAAGACTGACCAACACCCAAATCAACCATAAGGTGTCTCAACCACACACACTCAACAGTAGCTGTGAAAGCTTCCCTATACTCAACCTCACAACTGGAAGTGGCCATAGTAGGTTGCTTCTTGCTCAACCAAGATATACATGAGCTACCAAGCATGAAGAAAAAGCCACTAGTGGACAAACGAGTGACATAGCAACCAGCCCAGTCAGAGTCAGAAAAAGCATGCAAATCTAGCGGTAGTGATCTCCCCTTGGGATAAAACAACCCAAGGAGCCGAGTAACACTCAAGTAGTGAAAAATGCACTTAATCGCCTGCCAATGCTTGACACCTGGGCAATGCATAAACCTACTCATCTGTGAGACAACAAATTGAATATTTGACCGAGTAATGCATAAGTAAATCAAGCATCCAATAGCCTGCTGATAGAGAACATCATCAAATGCATCTCCAGCATCCTAAAAGCTCAATCATAAACCTGTCTCCATAGGAGTGGCAATAGGCTTACAATCTTCAAGGCCGAAACGTTGCAATAATGTGTCAATATATTTAATTTGACACAAAGCCATTCCACCATCAACGTGCATAAACTGAATGCCCAAATATTGATGCAAATGCCCCAAATCAGACATCTGAAATGAGGCATGTAAATCAGCCTTAAAATCAGCAATATGCCTCTCATGAGGAGTAGTGAGCAACATGTCATCAACATAAACCACAATGATCAGAGGTACATCATTAGCACGCTTAACATATAAGGTGCTTTCACTTGGACTGTTCTCAAAACCATGTGCAATCAGATAGGCATGTATCTTTTCATACCAAGCATGTGGTGCTTGCTTTAAGCCATAAAATGCCTTCTTTAACTTGCACACATGGTTCTCATGCCCTTTCTACATGAAGCCACGAGGCTGAAAAACATACACTTCTTCATGCAAGTCACCATTCAGAAATGCTATTTTGATATCCAACTGATGTACATTCCAACCATGATGAGCTGCAAAGTGCACAAATCCTATGAACAGTAGTCATTCAGCACGTAGGTGCAAAGGTCTCATCAAAATCAATGCCTCTTTCCGATGCATAACCCTTTGCAACAAGCCTAGCCTTATACCTGTCAAATGTACCATCAGCCTTACACTTCAGCTTGTATACCCACTTAGTCCCAATGGCCTTCTTGCCACGAGGCAAGTCACATAAAGCCCAAGTACCATTCTTCATTATAGCATCATATTTAGATTGCATAGCAGCCATCCAATTTCTGAAGTTTGTGCTTCATCAAATGAAACATGCTCATTCTCATCACAGAGACTAGATGCAACCATAGCGTAGCAATCTGATGCAAAACGGGCACCATGAGAGCCTGAACGAGTACGATATGACAGAGGTGCATCTAATTTGCTATCACGCAAAGTCTACACCAGCCATTTTGGCATAGTTTTTGCCTACTCAATATCAGCTCTCTCATCAACAAGTGCATCATGTAGATCTGCATCATCACATGAAACCTGCAAAGGCTGAGAAGTTGCCTCATTAGGACCAACATTAAAGTGTCCACCTGTAAAAGAGGTAGCAAGGTATCATACATATCTTTGGAGCTAATAGATGTCTCATTAGTACATGAAAGCAATGGTTGAATAGCATCTTCCACAAAAACAACATCACGGCTAACAAGAATGTGTTTAGTCTGTGGACGATATAGACGATAGCCTTAACTTTCAGAATTGTACCCAACAAAAATACATTTTACTGATTTATCATCCAATTTTTTGCGATGTTGTTCAAACACTAATTCATATGCCAAACAACCAAAAACACGCAGATGAGCAACATATGGCTTGCAATCAAGCCAAGCCTCATATGAAGTGATAGACTACAACACTTTAGTGAGACACCTGTTAAGTACATATGTTGCACACATGACAGCCTCAAGCCAGAAACTATGTGGTAAAGCCTGAATCTTGACCATACACCTTGCCGTCTCCATGAGTGACCTGTTCATTCGTTCAGCAACTCCATTGTGTTGAGGTGTATATGGCACTGTACACTGGCGTTTTATCCCACATTCATTTAGAAATGCATTAAAATCAGAAGACATATATTCCCCCCCTTGATCAGAATGGAAGGTGCCCATTTTACATGCTGACAGATTTTTAGCCAAAACCAAAAACTGTTTGAAGCACATGAACACCCATGCATACTTGGAAAAATCATCGATGAAAGTCACGAAGTAAAGATAATTTCCAAAAGAAGGTGTCTGCATAGGACCACAGAGATCACTATGTACAAGCTGCAATTTGTGAGTAGCCTGAACTCAACCATCTTTTGGAAAGGAGGAACGCTGCATCTGTCAAAGTACCAAACATCTTAGTCTACTGTAGACATGCACTGCTCATGAGAAGATGGGTCAAAACTGCAAACAGTAGTAAACGCCCATTCTTCTTCCTGCACAATATTAGCAGACTCTATTTTTCGTGTAGAGGCCTCTGCAACAACCATTCCAGCCTCTTGCTTCTTTGCCTCTTTAGCAGCCCGTTTTGAACGGTTCTTTATGATATGATCATTTCCTTTATATTACTTGCAAAACAATTTCTGTTTTTCTTATTTCTTTTCATCTTTGTCTTCCCCCTTCGATTGTGCAGAATTAGCAGATTTCTGCTTACTAGTTGAAGAGCTCCATTTTCCTTTGCCCTTCTGACTAGCCAGGAAAGCTTGATCCGCAACACGCATAACGGACCTATTCTGCCTGGACTGATCCTTGTGCAACAGAACAGAGACTAACTCCTCAAATGACAAGGCATTTGGATTGCCTTTCATCATCAACCGAAGAGTAGAAGCAAAACTCTAATATGAATCAGGAAGACCATTCAGAACGGTCTACAGAAATCAACTATTCCTTCAAGTCTTTGATCTTTGTTAGAAAACTTTCCATAGAATCACCTTCATTCATGTGCTCACTCTCCAATTGTTTTCGGAGGTAAGCAACATGAGCCTCATTCCTAGGTTGGTACAATGTGGTATGTGTATCCCAAGCATCCTTAGCCGTTCTGCAAGAGCGAATGTGAGGAATAATGGCACGTTTGATAGACAAAGCTATCAATGCATGTGCTTGGGCATCTCTGCCATCCTAACGAATTTGCTCTACAGTAGGTGTAGCACAAACTGCAACATGAACAGGAATATGCAGAATATCATCATCTTCGACACCTTCTGCATCAACTTCAATACCTGCAGTTGTAACAATTGCACGTGTGATAGGACGTTTTTCAACACCCTGCAGCATGTTCCACAGTCCTTTTGCAACCAATACATGTCCCATCATATAAGCCCATAATGGGTAGTTGATACCATCCAACTTATCCTCAACAGCCAACATATGGAATACATCACTGCTTTCAGCCATGGCCGGTGACTAAAATACCTTGATGTAGAAAATTGATTGTATCTCAAAAAGTTGAACAGGATTGCCCAGAGGAATTCTGCTAAACCTGTAGCAGATTTCGAGACGCTTATATTGGTGAACCGAAACTGGTATATACCTTTAGCACAAAAAGACAAAATAGCCTGCATAAGCACTATGATAGTGCGTTCGGAGGCCAAAACGAGCTCAAATCACAATTTTGAGGCTGTGATCGGAGGGGTCTCCACGACGTCCTAGATAAAGCGACGACCTGCTCTGATACCAATTGTTGGAGTTAGACGTCTACGGAAGCACACGAATAGCAGAAGGAAAAAGAAGAAGCTTGAAGCTCAACACACAACACTGAATGTATTACTACAGAATGTACAAAGATAAGTAGCCCATTAGGGCAATAGGCATATATACAAGCCGGGGGAAAAAAAACTCCTAAAGAGGGAAAAAAGTGCCTCGGTGGTCCTAGTCTGTTCACACACATCATTACCTAAATATATCAACACCAAGATCAACAATATAATCATGAAGGAGGTAGAAGATAGTTTTGAGGAAGGAGGAGCAAAAAAGGCCGCATAAATTTCCAAAGAAATGATTCAAGTAATGACAATAAAGGATGTTGGAATTGTGGTAAACTTGGACACTTTGAACATGATTGCAGGTTGAAGAATCAAAATAACAGAAGGCAACAAAAAAACTATGCATCCACAAGTGTAGATGATTCTTAAAAGTTGTTCATGGTCCAACATCACATGATGAATATGATGTCTATTGATAATTCAAAATCCAATGGTGATGTCTAGTATGTTGATTCAAGTGCTTCAAATCACATGACTAGTCATGCAGAATAGTTTAGTAGTTTGCAAAAATTTCTAGTTCTTGGATATGTTGAAACAGGTGATGACACATAACACCCTATCAAGCATACAAGAAACATATGGAGGATGGGAAGGTAAAACATCTTGTTGATGTGCTGCATGTTCCAAATATAACAAAGAATCTGGTTTATGTTGGACAAATGGTTGACTAGGGATTACAAGTCAGATTCAATGTTGATGGGTTATATGTGGAAGAGTACAAACAAGACAGAAGATTGACTGCCAAAGGAAACAAAGTGGGTAGGATGTTCACCTTAGATGTGAAAATTCTTGAAATGAATGTAGCCATGCTTGCAAAAGGTGTAGGAGTTATTACTGATATAGAGATCTGGCACAAACAAATTGGACATGCAAACTTGTAGAAGTTGAAATTGATGCAGTCAAAGGAGATTGTCAATGGACTACCAAAATTCAAGGTTGCAGAGATGCAAAAGGTATGTGTAGCCTGTCAATTCGGTAGACAGTCAAGAGCGTCATTTCTGCATGACAAGCATGTTAGTGAGAATGTGCTAGAAATAGTACATACAGATTTTTGAGGTCCTACAAAGACCACATGTATGGGCAGTTTCAAGTTTTATGTTACTTTCATTGATGACCATACATGAAAAGTGTGGGTATATTTCATGAAAGAGAAGAGTGAGGTGTTCACTCACTTCCATAATTTTAAAGCTATGGTGGAAAAGCAGACAAGAAAGTATATTTAAACATTAAGGTCTGATGGAGGAGGTGAAATCATGTTAAATGAGTTCAAAAAATTTCTTAAAAGTCGTGGAATTCGATGTCAATTTTCAAGTAGGTACACACCACAACAGAATGGCATTGTTGAATGCAAAAATAGACATATTGCAAAAATAGCAAGAGCCTTGATGAGTGAGAAGAATATGTCTCATTGTTATTGGGCAAAATCTGTGCATATTGTTGTATACATCATGAACAGAACTCCAACTGCTGTTGTACATTGAGTTACACCTGAAGAGAAGTTCACAAGTAAAAATCCAAACTTATCACGTATAAAGCATACGGTTGTATTGCATATGTACATGTTCCAGCTGAGTTGAGGATGAAGCTTGATCCAAAGGTAGAAAAACGTATCTTCATTGGGCACTCCCTTGAGCAAAAAGGATATAAATGGCTGAAAAACAAGTGCAGAATCTCAAGTTTTGAGTGGACCTGATGCATCATCAAGCAATAGTTCCAACTCAAATCCATGGAGTGGAAGATTGCATGGAAATTTCAGTCCATCAAATTCATCAAATTCATCAAAGAAAGGTAAAGAAAAGCTTTCTATTGGAAATAAAACATCTATAGGGTTTGAAGACATTAATAGAGATTAAAGCAGTTTGGAAAAGAGCCTTGATGAGGAATTTGGATTGCCCTTTGTGAAGACTCAAGGAGTAAGAAAGGCACATGTAGATGATACAAGGAGAAGTGACCCAAGACGAAGAAGATCTGGGAGGATGCAAAATTCAGTGCAATGATTGACGTATGACAACTACATGGCTCATCATTATGCCTAGATGACCAAGGTAATACAAGATGTTGAACCTTCTTGTTTTGAAGATGCAATTGGAAATGCAGATTGGAAAAAAGCTATAGATGAGGAGATGGCTACACTTTATGGAAACGATACATGGAAGGTGGTTCCATTGCTGCAAGGAAAGAAACCCATACGCTGCAAGTGGGTTTACAAGGTAAAGCACAATGTTGATGGTAGCATAAGCAACTACAAATCACGATTGGTAGTAAAAGGATATGCACAAACATATGACATTGATTATGAGGAAATGTTCAGCCCTATAGCTAAAATTTCTACTATAAGAACACTTGTTGCATTAGCTATAGAAAAAGGATGGACTTTGCATCAGATGGATGTGAACAATGCTTTCCTACATGGTGAGTGACAAGAAGAAGTATACATGGACAGCCACAAGGATATGAAGATCCAAGGCACCCATAATATGTTTGCAAGTTGCAAAAGAATTTGTATGGACTTACACATGCCCCTCGTGCTTGGTATGCAAGGATTGTTAAGTACTTCACCACCATTGGATTTCTATGTGTGATGCAGATCATTCATTATATGCAAGGAAGGGTGATGATGGCATCACGATTGTGGCTATTTATGTTGATGACTTGATTGTAGGAGGTGACAATGAAGCAAACATTAAAGAGGTAAAGCAACTCCTTATGCAGGAATTTGACATGAAAGATCTTGGTGTGTTGCACCATTTCCTAGTCATTGAGTTTGTACATACAAAAATAGTTATATGGATGTCACAAAGGCAATATGCCTTGAGTATGCTGCAAAAGTATGGTATGGCTGATTCTGTGCTGATGTTTCTGCTCCACCTATTGCAGAGCAGATTCGTTGGGATGGCAGAGATGCCCAGGCACATGCATTGATAGCTTTGTCTGTCAAACGTGCCATTATTCCTCACATTCGCTCTTGCAGAACAGCTAAGGATGCTTGGGATACACTTACCACATTGTACCAAGCTAGGAATGAGGCTGGTGTTGCTTACCTCTGAAAACAGTTGGAGAGTGAGCACATGAATGAAGGTGATTCTATGGACAGTTTCCTAACGAAGATCAAAGACTTGAAGGAACAATTGATTTCTGCTGATGAGGTTATACCAGATAGCTCACTTGTGCAGACCATTATGAATGGTCTTCCTGATTCATATTAGAGTTTTGCTTCTACTCTTTGGTTGATGATGAAAGGCAATCCAAATGCCTTATCATTTGAGGAGTTAGTCTCTATTCTGTTGAAGGAAGATCAGTCCAGGCAAAACACGTCCATTATGCGAGTTGCAGATCAAGCTTTCTTGGCTAGTCAGAAGGGCAAAGGAAAATGGAGCTCTTCAACTAGTAAGCAAAAATCTGCTAATTCTACATATTCGAAGAAGGAAGATAAAGATGAGAAGAAATCAGAATAGCAGAAATTGTTTTGTAAGTACTCTAAAGGGAATGATCATATCATAAAGAACTATCCAAAATTGGCTGTTAAAGAGGCAAAGAAGAAAGAGGCTGGAATGGTTGTTGCAGAGGCCTCTACACCAAAAACAGAGTCTGCAAATCTTGTGCAGGAAGAAGAATGGGCGTTTACTATTGTTTGCAGTTTTGACCCATCTTCTCATGAGCAGTGCATGTCTTCAGTAGACTCAGATGTTTGGTATTTTGACAGTGGGGCGACCAAACATATTACCTCGCAGCGCAGTTTCTTCTCTTCACTCGAGCCTTCCCCTACAGGGAATACTGTTACATGCGCCAACAACTCCTCTTATCATGTTATGGGAGTTGGTAAGATCATTTTGACTACTACTAATGGTAGTTCTTTTACTTTGTCAGATGCTTTATTTCTGCCAGGGATCAAGAAGAACCTGTTATCAGTTTCTGCATTAGCCAAGATTGGCTTGGTTGTGAAATTTGTTGATGATAGGTGTACAATTCATGATCTATCAAATGGCGACGTGATTATTGCTTTTGGCATTTTATGTCGTGGGTTGTATAAGCTCATAGACTATGAAAGATCTGAAAATGATTTGGCATGTGCAGTAAATGATTCTCAGGCTATGTCAGATGCAAAGCTTTGGCATGCACGCTTTGGTCATCTGAATTTTGCTAGTTTGCTATGCCTGCAGAAATCTAAATGGTGTCGTCTTTGCCCAAACTTGAGGCACCTGGAAAAGATGTTTGTGAAGATTGTATTTTGGGCAAAATGCAGCATTCCTCCTTTCCAAAAGATGGTTTAGTTCCGGCTACACAAAAATTGCAGCTTGTACATAGTGATGTCTGTGGTCCTATGCAGACACCCTATTTTGGAAATTAGCTTTACTTCGTGACTTTCATTGATGATTTTTCCAGGCATGCATGGGTATATCCACTCAAAGCAAAGTCCAAAGTGTTCATGTGCTTTAAACAGTTTTTGATTTTGGCTGAAAATCTGTCAGCAAATGGGCACCCTCCGTTCTAATCGAGGGGGGGAATATATGTCTTCTGATTTTAATGCATTTCTAGCTGAACCTAGGATAAAACACCAGTGTACAGTGCCGTATACACCTCAACAGAATGGAGTTGCTGAACGGAAGAACAGGTCTCTCATCGAGATGGCAAGGTGTATGGTCAAGAGTCAGGCATTACCACATAGTTTCTGGCTTGAGGCTGTCATGTGTGCAGCATATGTACTGAACAGGTGTCCCACTAAAGCGCTGCAGTCTATCACTCCATATGAGGCTTGGCATGACCGCAAGCCATCTGTTGCTCATCTGCGTGTTTTTGGTTGTTTGGCATATGCACTAGTGCCTGAACAACATCGCAGTAAATTGGATGATAAGGCAGTAAAATGTATTTTTGTTGGGTACAGTTCTGAAAGTAAAGGCTATTGTCTGTATCATCCATAGACTAAACACATTCTAGATAGCCATGATGTTGTCTTTGTGGAAGATACTATTCAGCCATTGATTTCATGTACTAATGAGACATCTGTTAGCTCCAAAGACATGTATGATACTTTGATGCCTCTTTTTATAGGTGGACAGTCTAGTGCTGGTCCTAATGAGACAACTTCTCAACCTTTGCAGGTTTCATATGATGATACAGTTCATTCCATTTCTGATGCAAATTTACATGATGCACTTGTTGATGAGAGAGCTGATATTGAGAAGGCAAAAACTATGCCAAAATGGCTGGTGCAGACTTTGCGTGACAGCAAATTAGATGCACCTTTGTCATATCGTACTCGTTCAGGCTCTCATAGTGCCTCCTTTGCATCAAATTGCTATGCTATGGCTGCATCTAGTCTCTCTGATGAGATTGAGCCTGTTTCTTTTGATGAAGCATAGAATTCAGAAAATTGGATGGCTGCTATGCAATTTGAATATGATGCTATAATGAAGAATGGTACATGGTCTTTATGTGACTTGCCTCCTGGGAAGAAGGCCATTGGCACTAAGTGGGTATACAAGCTGAAGCGTAAACCTGATGGTACAGTTGACAGGTATAAGGCTAGGCTTGTTGCAAAGGGTTATGCGCAGGAAAGAGGCATTGATTTTGATGAGACCTTTGCACCTACATGCCGTATGACTATTGTTCGGAGCATTTGTGCACTTGCATCCCATCATGGTTGGAATGTACATCAGTTGGACATTAAAACAGCATTTTTGAATAGTGACTTGCATGAAGAAGTGTATGTTTTTCAGCCCCGTGGCTTTGTTCAGAAAGGGCATGAAAACTAGGTGTGCAGGTTAAAGAAGGCATTATATGGTTTAAAGCAAGCACCACATGCTTGGTATGAGCAGATACATGCCTATGTGGTTGCACATGGTTTTGAGAACAGTCCAACTGAAAGCACCTTATATGTTAAGCGTGCTAATGATGTGCTTCTGATCATTGTTGTCTATGTTGACGACATGCTGCTCACTGGTCCTATTGAGAAGCATATTACTGATTTCAAGGCTTATTTGCATGCCTCATTTGAGATGTCTGATTTGGGGCATTTGCATCACTATTTGGGCATTCAGTTTATGCAAGTTGATGGTGGAATGGCTTTGTGTCAAACAAAATATATTGACACATTATTTGTTGGAGACCTCTTAATCTCCAAAGATTTGATCTATACTGACTTAAGAACACTTCTATGTCAGTTATAAACCAAACTTTACACAAATATTGTTCTCCTTTACCAAAACTTTCATCAACACTTCTCTGAGTGAAGAAGTATCTACTCCAGAGAGTCTGCTTCAGAAATCAACTTCATTACCTGTACAAAACTTCAAATTTCTTCAAGCAAATGATGCACAAGTATTCACAATACCTTTGCGCAATCATACTAATCATTAGTTCTCAAAACTAATCACTAAAAGTTTAATTTGATCCTTAAGATCAAAGATATGTCATAACTGTCTTCCAGAGGTAGCGCCTTCGACATAGTCAACTTCTTAAGTTGATTTCTCCCAATACAAAACCCGTTTTGCTAAATGCTTTTAGCCATAGCTTCCTTATCTTCTAACTTAGATTTTAAGTGCTCACTCATCAAAAACTTTACAGTATACACTCAGATCTAAGCAAAATACTGAGACGGAAAAATGTGCTACTCTCAGACTTCAGTTTTCACATTTTACATATGAATGTTCCTATTGATCATTCTCACAGCAGGAGAGGAATTATTCCTAGATTCTGAAAACCTAGACATAGCTTCATTAGCTTCTCAATTAGATGTGTACAAAAGGAATCTTGATCCACATGATCAGACAGAGAGCACTCAGAGAAAAACCCGTCGCTATTTTCTGGGAAAAAACTCTCTACACATCTCTAAGACATTTGTCATCTACAAATGACTCTCTCTCACATTTCTTGTCATCATTAACTTATATATACATGACTTTAGACTCATCCCGCGTCTATGACATTGCTCCTTATCATCCTAAGATTTTTGTTCTACTCAGATTACAAGGATTTCCACTTATATGTACATATGTGTACAAGACATCATTCTGAAATTTCCTTTAATTTCTCAAGTGTCTTCCTTCACTTCATTCTGACCATAAGCATTCTTCAAGATCTCTATAATCACCAATTTGTGATTGACTTGTTCCAACAGCTCCCCCTCAATCACTAATTGTGATTATTCCATTCTTCTTCACTCCTGCCATCTCCTTGAATCTCTGTAGCTTAGGTCCATCCAAGCTCTTTGTCATCATATCTGCCACTTGTTCTTTTGTTGGAGTATACATCACTTCAATCTCTTTATCAAGTACCTTTTCCCTCAAGAAATGATACTGAATCTCTATGTGCTTAGTCCTGGCATGAAAAACAGGGTTAGCTGCCAAATACAAAGAACTCATATTATCTCCAAAAATAATTGGAATACTATGATCAGTTTCAAAACTCTTCATCAAGGTCTTCAACCATATCACTTCTTTTGTAGCTTCTACCATTCCTTTATACTCAGCTTCTGTGGATGATAAAGCAACTGTATGTTGCTTCTTTGAACACCAAGAAACTAGCTTATCTCCAATATAACAGAGATACCCATGAGTAGACCTTCTATCATCTGAATCACCTGCCCAATCTGCATCACTAAACACTTTGATTCTTGTGTCAGAAGTGAATCCATAATACAAACCTTCACTTAGGGTTCCTTTGATATATCTGAGTACCCTTTGGGCTGCAATCCAATGAGTCTTCTTTGGACAATGCATAAATTGTGACAACACACCTACTGCATATGATAAATCTGGCCTTGTCAAGGTAGCATAGATTAAACTACCTACCTCGATTTTGTCGCGCATGGCTTGGTCATAATCTTCATCCGCATCAGCCATAAGTTGTTGTGTATCTAGTGCAGTTCTGATCATGTCCTGCACCACGGGCTTGAGCTGAGCTATATCCACATTTAGCCATGTTCTTGGTACGTCTGGGGTTTCTCCTGTTTGTACATCTTTGCCTTTGTCGCTATGGATCGTTTCATTGTGTGGTTGCCTGATTTGGAGATGTACTTGCGGTTCCGCTTCATCTTCCACCACATCAAGAACCTTCGTGGCACTCCCTTGAAATGTGACATCCATGGGGGACGGTTCTGCCACAACCCTTATAGGTGTAAAGGGTTCTTCGTCTTCTTTTTGTGTTTCCTGACATTCCTGCTTTGGTGTCTTCAGGCGTAATTTTCTGGGAGGTGTGGCCTCCTTGATTTGGATGTTTGAAGTTTCATTAAGTTTTAAAGTGAGGTGACCTTCCATGTTGGCTGCCTTGCTCCTGGTACCTTGATCTTCTGGTGTCACGTGATCTTCATGTTGGATGTCTTTGTGCTCCTCGTTATAGTCTACCTCATTTAATTCCTCCCATTGGCCGTCATCCTTGGATTCGCTTTGAATATCTACATCCAATAATGATGTATTGGGCTCCTCTTGGCCGTCGGATCTAGAACTAGAGTTATCTAGCCCAATTTCCCGATATCTGTGTACTTTGGTGAGTTTGCCTTTTGGTTCCCTAGCTTGTTCGGACTGTTGATAATGATGACCCTGGACCGATAAATTGACTTGTCCTTCTGTATATCGATGGGTCTCGTCCAGAGCCTCTGTCAAGTCTTTGGCCGTTATTTCCTTCCTTCCTTCAATAGTACTTTTGGGCAGTACATGGATCCTCTTATTAGTTGGTGTGTCTTCATCATTTAGCTTTACTTCCCGTAATCTTTTAGTGCCTCTCATTCTAGGTTGAGAGCTCATTTCTGCCGCTTCCACAGTATTTGCTCCTTTCTTTTTCTTAGGGACCGTCGCCATTTGGGCATACTGGGCAATGACGGTCGATGATGGCATCTCTTGTAATTGTTCCCTCATTCCTAAGGCATGGTAAATTAGGATGGTTAGTGCCACACTGCCATTTAGGAACTTCTTATCCTTCCATTGCTTCTTCGCTTCGAACAATCTTTCTTGCACATAAGGAGTCAAATTAATTTGATTTCCAATTTGTTTGATGGCATGGGACAGTAGTTGCACAATGATCTTTTGTGGAGCTGTATATCGATGCATGTTAGGGAAGCAAAAGTGTTGGTGGATCAATCTGACCTCGTCTTCTATGTCCACACGATTAATGTCAACGAAGGTTCGGGTCTTTGCACCTTTACTTTCTTCTTTTACTAGGGTGACCCCATCCTTTTCCCATCCAAAAGCTTCCTTGATTAATTCATGAGTGAATTGAATAATCACCCATTCTCCTTCCTTATCCATTACTCTAGCTTCCGGTACGAGAGGATCGTGTAGTGCTGGTTGTAGCGTATTCATTACTTGAGTGCATCTTTGAAAATCAGGCTTATAGATTGGCAGTTCAAAGTACTTATGTATGCCTGCTTTCTTCATGGTCTCTTCCACTGAAGGAAGTGTATGTTGCACGTGAAAATCCTGGGACATTATTGGAAACATATGATCTGTGTCCATGATTTTGATTGTTGCGAGGAACAAGTAGTCCCCTGCAGGCTGGTCGTCTCTGAACCAGTGTCCCTTGGCCTTTGTGATACTTTGGGGAGGAAAATCCATCACTTCCTCGGGTACTGTTGCTTCAGAATCTTCAGAAGCCATCTGCACTCAATTTAGAGTATGAATTAGCGGCCATATATTATTAGAAATCCTCCTTTATTTGTTTGCTCTAAGCTTGATATTGCTCCGAGTGAATGGTGTCGTCCCTTTCCCGTGTGTGCGAGAAAGGTAATACCTGGATTTTTCTCATTTTTATATATTTTTATATTTTCATCTGAGAAGGAAAACAGAAAAGTTAGTCTCTAGCCGAAGCAGTCATTAAAATTTTCTGGAGTATTTTCTTAGTATGTACAAGTGCTCTCCTATTTCGCCCTCAGGAAAATGTGCATGACTATCCTGAAATAGAAGAAGGATGTGCCTAATGCTTGGCCTTGTAAGTTGGCCCTATCATGCATACTTGAGGTGCATTAGAAACTTCATGAGTGCACAAGAAAGCTTTATCTCTTCGATCCTCAGTTCCTCCTGGTTGCTTTGGTTTCCAGATCCATTTTGTGAACACTAAGGGAGGCTGGGTTGGCTTCTCGATCCGCGCAGCGCCTTGTGTTCTATTTGCTTCCTCCATTGTTCGAGTGAAATTTGCATTGGTCTCCCAGTTTCTCGATTGACTTCTGCGTGTGGTTGTCTTTTTCCTTGTCTGATGTCGTACCTCTTCTTTTGTCTTTAACTCCTGTTTAGCGGCTTGTGTGAGCTTTTTGGGAATCCATATCTGGAGTCGCGATCTTTGAGCCTCGAGCAAGGTCTTAGGGATCCATACTTGCACTGATTCTTTTCGTCTGTAGTTCCTTGCAGCTGGTTTGGTGATGCCTTTTTCCTTCCTCAGAGTGGGTGTGGACGTTTCTTGACTCTGTATCTGATCCTTGCGTACCCACTTATATTTGGGTGGGTCTTGATTCGAGTATCTACTTGTTGGTTTCCAATAGTGCGATCTTTGGATGTCTTGAGTCTGCTTAGGAGAGCACGTCTCCTCATTGGTTGACTTTTCCACAATTGCATTGGATAACTTCGACTCTATTGTGGACGTCGCTAGGATGGAAGTTTCAGCTTCTATGCATTTGCTTTCTGAGTGGTGAGCATAGTTGATACTTTCTTCTGTCGTTTTTTGAACCTCCTCTGATCTTGGCATTAATATGGTTTGGTTACATGGTTTCTCTTCAAGTAAGCTGAAAATCTCCTTATGCCCTATCGTAGCTGAAATATAACCTTGAGCTAGATGGATACACGCCTCTGTCTCAATGATCCAGTCATGTCCTAGAATGAAGTCTTCTATCAACTCTTCATCCTCACACACTAGGACTCTTTGTTCCATGGAGGAATTTCCTAGGTGGAGGGATACATTCGTGGTTCCAATACATTCTATGGTGTGACCTCCAATTCCTATTAATTGGGCTTTTGTGGGATTCAATTCTAATTGCAGCTCCTCTGCTATTCTCCTTCGCATGCAGCTAAGTCCTGCTCCTGAGCCTATCAATGCATCGATTAATTTATACTCTGTCTTGCCAATCCCTAGGTTTAGGTAAGGTTGTGTTTTACACATACCCGTTGTATCATGATTTTTGACCTGATAGTTTGCCATAGGGATGAGCTCTCCTCCTTGGAGATAGCGTTCATCTCTTTGCCTGATCCACTCTTTCCGTTTCCTAATGCGTTCTAGTGCTTCCTGTCGAGCTTCCTCTCTGATTCGCTCTTCTTCCTTTTTCCTATTTTGAGCACCTACCAGTCGTGCTAGCATTTGATCAGTCAAGGGCTCCATGAATCGTCTTACTCTGCATCCACTGATGTAATTGGGAAGAATGTCTCCGTCTAGTGTAGCGAGATTAACTGCACCACTAGTAGAGATTCGATTTATGATCAAGGGTCCATATCCGCATTTTTGTAGCTTCTTTGCATGTTGTTTTAGGGTGTATACTAGGACTAAGTCCCCTTCTTTAAGTCCCTTGTCTTTTATATGTGCATCATAATATGCCTTCTGTCTCCGTTTAGCAGCATAAATGCCTGCTACAGCTTGCAATCTAGTCTCATGTAACTTCTCAATTTGATCTAGTTGTTGGGACAATTCATGACCGATCCACTCATGTTGCTGGGCCACTTTCAAAGTAGGCACTAAGAAGTCAATTGGCAAAATTGCATTTTGCCCATACACTAAATTGAAAGGTGTGGTTCCAATGGCCGTTTTATATGCAACTCGGAATGCCCAAATTGCATGATGCAATTGTTTGTCCCAATCTGATCTACCGTTGTTAACGATTTTGGTGAGAACCGTACACAAGATTTTATTTGAACTTTCTGCTTGTCCATTTGCTTGTGGGTGATAAGGGGCTGATTTCTTATGAATTACTAAGAATTCATTCAATAAGGCTTCTATCACTTCATTAACAAAGTGCGTACCTGTATCACTCACAATCTCTATAGGTAGTCCAAATCTAGTGAAGACGTTCTCGAAGAGAAACTTGGCTGTAGTTCTTGCGTCATTTTTCTTTGTTGCTTTTGCTTCAACCCATTTGGTCAGGTAATCCGTGGCTACAATTATGTATTCCGCATGTGATCCTTTGGTAGGTGGATTGATCGGTCCGATGAAGTCTATTCCCCATTTTGTGAAGGCTCTCGCGCATATCATTGGTCTTAATGGCATGTCATCTCTCCGAATTGGGTATTTAGTTCTCTGACAAGTCTCACAACTTCGTACGTACGTTTCAACATCCATATGTAGAGTTGGCCACCACAAGCCCGCAAAGAGAATCATCTTGACAGTTCTATCTGCTGAAAAATGTCCTCCAGCAACTCCTGCGTGTGCCATCTCTAATATGGGAAGATATTCTCCTTCATGCACACACAATCTGAGTTGATTGTCTTTTCCTCTTCTAAACAATTGTTTTCCCATTATCACATAATCCTTGCTCATTTCTTCTAGGGATCGCTTTCTTGCTAAACTAGCTCCTATTTCGTGCTCTTTCGTTTTGAGGATTTGTACTAATGTTTTACTCCAATTAGGCGCTATGGTCGAAAAAGGTAAGGACATGTGATCCTCCGAGATAGTCTCTTTGCATTCTGCACAATTAATTACATAATCGTGAACGTCTTTTGGCATGTCAGGCCAATATACACCTAACCTTTTTAATTCTCGAATTGTTCCATGCATCCCTTGATGGGTTCTCCACTTGTTTACGTGTGCTTGCTGAATTAGTTGCTTCTGTTCGTCCTCCTCGACACATCTTAATAAGACACCGTTGGGTTCCTTATAATACATGCTTCCAGCAACAATGTGTAAATTTCTTGTTTGAAGAATCTCTTTTTTGCTATCCTTATTTATTGAGTGTTGAGGGCCATGGGTGAGTATAGGAATTAGTCGTTCCGCCCACTTTGGACATACTTCAAGATTAAACAAATACGTATCTGGTAAATCATCCGGTACTCCGCTAGGTGGTTCTCCATGCGTTAGCCTTGAAAGGTGATCTGCTCTTACATGTGTGTTTCCTTTTTTGACTATTACCTCAAAGTCGAACTCCATTAATAGTAAGAACCATCGTACCAACCTTCCCGTGTTGCAAGGCTTATTGACTAAATACAACAAAGCCTGATGGTCTATGAAGAACTTGAATTTGTTGGCTAAGAGGTAGTGTCTAAACTTCTTCACTGCATAAACCATTCCTAAGCCTTCTCTTTCAGTAGTCGTATAATTTCTTTCGGCTTGATTCAGTTGTCTACTCGCATAAGCAATTGGATGATCAAGCTTGCCTTCATCCGCCGGCTGGGCTAAGATGCATCCAATGGCATAGTTAGAAGCATCAACATGAATATGAAAAGGTTTGCTCCAATTAGGTGATTTCAGAATTGGGGCAGTACTAAGTCTCTTCTTCAACTCTGTGAAAGCCTTTTCGCACTCTTCTGTCCAAGTAAATTGAGTCAAGAGACCATACAAGGGTTTTGCTATTATGGCATACATGTGAATGAACCTACGGTAGTATCCACAATGCCCCATAAAAGCTTGCACTTCCTTTGCGTTCTTAGGTCTTGGTAAGTCTAATATGACTTTAATCTTGTCCTCATCCGTTGATATTCCATTTCTCGAAACTATGTGTCCTAGAATTTTCCCTTGCCTTACCATGAAGACACATTTCTCAGGATTTAAGCAGACTCGATACTGTCTACATTTGTTGAATATCTTCCTCAGCTCGGGAATGTGATCAGGTCTTTGATTGGAGTACGTGCAAAGGTCATCTACATATACTTCCATGCTTTTTTTCAGAAATTCCTTGAAAACATGACACATCAATCTCTGGAAGGTGGCTGGAGCGTTGGTGAGTCCAAAGGGCATCACTCTGAATGCATATACTCCCCATTCAGTGGCGAATGCTGTCTTGTGTTGATCCTCAGTCGCGATAACTACTTGATTGTATTCGGAGAATCCATCTAAGAAACTATAGACCTCCTTACATGCTACTCTCTCTAACAAATGGTCCGTGATAGGTAGTGGATAGCTGTCACGTATAGTGGCTGCGTTCACTTTCTTCAAATTTATGCACACTCTCAATTTTCCATTTTTCTTAGGTACTACTACTAGTGGCGATACCCACTCGGTATGTTCTATCTCATATATGAATCCTGCCGCTAGTAGTTTGTCTATTTCCTCCTTGATCTTTGCTGCGTAGACTTCATTATATGTATAAGGACGTTGTTTGGAGGGTTTTGCATCTGCTGTCATTGGTATTCGATGGGAACAAATGGTGGGTTCCACCCCTTTAAGATCCTTATAGGTCCATGCGAATACATCTCGGTACTCCCTAATAAGGCATATGAGTTCCTCTTCCTCTTCTTCAGATACATCTTTACCAATATATGTGCATCTTTCTTCTCCTTCCTCAATAGTCACAACAATTTTTTTCGTTTGTTTCTTGTTGTCGTACGCTTCTCCGTCTCGTGCCTCTCGTCGAGGCATTTGAATAGCTACTTTTCTCTCCTCTACTTCGTATTTTTTAAAGTGTTCAGGAACTTCAAAAAGATCTGGGTCCGGCCCTGCTTTACTCTTGTTCTCCTCCTGTCTGTGTATTGCAGTAGCGGTTTCAATTGCAAAGATCTTTGTTGGTTCCTGCTCCTTCCGGTTCTGAACAACATTTACACAGTTTTCTTCGTAATCAAATTCTGGTTCCATTTCTATGCTTTCATATTCCTCCTTCCATTCTTTTTCCAGGATCTCCCCTTCTTCTACTTCTTGAAGAACAACCATATAGAGATTTACATCATAGCCCTCCTCATCTATGCATTCATTCATTGTCAAAACTTCCTCATTTACACACACATCTAGAGTCGCCAAGATTTCCATCCATCCATGTGGTTCGAAGAGTTCACCTGAAAAAATTTGAGGCATGTAATCGGGGTCTTCTATCGATCGATAGTTAGGGTGTCCTATTGGCCACATTTGTTTTTTACACTCCTCCTTCTTTGCTTCTTTGCACATCCACAACTGGGCATCCTCGTGCATCCAAGATTGATCACTTGATCCAGCACTGTGAATGGATAGGTCATCTTCTTCTTTGTGGACTGGATTCCATTGTAATGGAGGGACATCCCGATAAGCGAATGTGTGCAAATTTATCTTGGTGGTGTTTCCTTGATGTTGTAGATATAATGAATCTCTGCCCCAATCCTGTACTACCCGCATTTGTCTCATGAAGGGTCGTCCTAATATCATCTCGTAGTTGTTTGCTTTCTCGAATTTACATATGGCTAGTGTGTGTTCAAATTCCACTCCACATGTTGTTAACTTAATTCCTTCCAATATTCCTAGGGGTCTCTCCACATGACCATCTGCTAATTGGAGTTTCATGCGAGTGGGTCGTAAGGCTGGTTTTCCCCACTTTTCCCAAATCTCCTTTGTTGCAATTCCTACCCCTGCTCCTGTGTCTAAGATAGCTTTGGTCATGTACCCATTGTAGATGACAGGTAAACAGGTATTCCCTTCATCCCCTTCACTGAACTCTCCTACTTTATCGACTGGAACTTGTATTGTGGACTTATTTTCCATTTCCTTTTCTTTTGATCCTCCATTCTTTGGTCGTGTTTTTAATTGGTCTGCCATTTGCTTCCATAACTGGGGTTTAAGTCGAAGCAATTCTTCCACCGTCAATTGGCATTGCACTTTGGTTTTCTTTAGTTCCGTTAGGTTATGCGAACTCTCTTTTCCCTTTCCTTTTCCTTTTCCATGCACCGTGGGTGCTCGTATTATTACTGACTCTCTTTCGTACTCTCCCATATAATTAGGCAATGTTGAAATGCTTATGGTCTCCTCTCTACCTCTATCGAGTCTTGAGACCTCCTTGTAGACTTCCTCGAGGTTAGGATGGGGTTGACAGTCTTCCACATCTATTTCATCAAATGGTGGTGGATCGACACCATTCTTCTTCCATTGCTCTTCTCTGATTCTATCCCACAAGTCCTTGGGCCAATCTGCTTCTAAGTCTGGTATGGCTGATACAGGGTCATCTTGTGCTGTCTCTTGTTCACCTTGGGAATCTTCTTTTCTAAGTTCTTTATCCGTTGGTTTGATGCATTCTTCATAAGGTTCCTGTGCAATCCTTGTCTCTGGTAGGGTTGGGATAGTCTTTTCTAGGGTTGCTTGTGCTACTTCTATGAGTTTTCTGCATATGGTCAATCTTTCTTTTTCCAATTCCCCTTGAGGATAGATTTTTTCATGTTGCTCTATGTTCGGTCCCATTTTGATTCTAGCTTGGTATGCTTTTAACCACATATCCAAGTCGTCCGGTTTTGGGTCCGCTAAGATCGATCCTGGCTTTTCTCGTTCAGTATGGATTCATTGTGATTCGGGGGTCTCTTTAGGTTTTCTTTGTTCTTTGTGTTCCTCCCGTTCCTTTGTTTGCTTCCTTCTGTCCTGACTCTTATTTTTTGCCCATTTTTCTTTGAGTTTTTCCCGTCTTTCTTTCCATTTTTGTACTCTGAGATGTTGTGAGTTTTCTCGTGGGATCTCAGAATCCTCGACTACCTGAGTCTCAGAGTCTAGCATTTTATTGTTCTTCTCTTCCTCTTCTGATGGTTTTCCCTTTTGTAGTTTTGCTTGGGCTCTAATGATAGCTTTTAGTGGCACTGTGTACTCCTTATCACTTCCAGATCCTTCTATGACCTCTATTACATTGATTGGTGCAGAATCTTGGTTTTTTACAGGGTTCTTAGGGCAATCCCTAAAAAGATGTTCCTTTCCGCAATCACCGCAATATCCTTCCCAGATTCTAGGTGGTGGAGGGTTGTATGGTCGAGGGCACTCTCTAATGAAATGGTCTCCTCCACATCTATAGCATGGTCCTCTCTGTACTGGTGGTCTACTGGGTGGTCTCATGGGTTGTTGTGCCTTAGGAGCTGTATACATTAGAGTGGAAGTCTCTGCTCCATAAGTCTGATCATAGCCTTCATACCCATAGTATGTAGTCTCATATGCCGGTTCGTATTCCATCATGTAGGCTTCATACGGATAGTACTCACTTGGTAGGGTTTCGTATCCAAGGTTTGTTGATTCTATCTGGGTCATTGTCGTGGCTGGTACTATAGCTCTTTCTAGATTTTCTTCTGGTTGCGCATACTTTACTGATATTACTTGTTGAGGTTGCGACGGTTGGGGTCCTAGCACTGGTTGTGGTGGTGGGTATGGTATCTGTTCAATTGGTCTAGGTACTCCCGTCTGTGTTGGATAAGGGTTGTATCTTGGGATCTCTCTGTTCGGGTCTCTAGGTGGATATCCATACGGTCGATACTGAGGTGGTTGGAAAGGGCGTGTTTGCCTATTAAATGGACAGTTCTCAGTAGTGTGATTAGTGTATTTCTGTTCTATGTGACAGTACCAAGAAGTCCCTTGTTGTTGCTGCCTGTTGTATGGATAAGCTGGTTGTGCACTGCCCCCTCCTCGAACACACAGGTGAGTGAGGTGATCTCCTCCACATAAGCTACATCTCCGTAGCATAGGCAATCTTTGAGCTGGGTGTTGATAAGCTCTTTGCCCCTGAGCCCCTAATTTCTTGGCTAATAGCTCTGCTAATTCTTCCACATGACTGGAGTTGGAAGAGATGGTACTCCTTGAATCGTCCGATTTAGTGTGGCTGGACCTGCTATTGAGGTCCTCGGCCAAGTTATCTTCCAAATCAATACACTCCTGAAGACACTCACTCAAAGTTTGTAGTCTTTTCACGTACACTAGTGTTCTTAAGGTTCCGTTAGTGAGCCCATCCAAAAATAATGAAATCATTTTTTGTTGAGTCGGTCTCTCTGTCACTGGGCATCTATCCACGTACTGGTTGAACCTTCTGGCAGCAGTCTTCACCGTTTCATTAGGATTTTGTTTGAAGCTGTGAATTAACGAAGCTGAATTGTGTTTGATTCCTCTCTTAGTGAATTCTCCTATAAATTCTTGAAAAAATTGTTCCATGTTTCCAAATTGATTGGGATCTAAGGGTTGGAACCAGGTCAGAGCTGTTCCTATGAGGGTGAGTCCAAACGCCTCATACTGTACAAAGAAGTCGTCCACTTGTTCCGCTCTTAGGACTTGTTTGAATTCTGCAATGTGATCATAGGGTTCTCCTGATCCATCATAAGGGTTTCGTACACACTTTGCCACTTGAATAGGCCTCAGCCTTCTAATCGGTTCAGGTGGTCTGGGCATCACAGGAAGAATAGGGACAGCTGGTCGTATTGGTGGCATTCCAGGCTGCCCCCCTACGTGTGGTCGTGGTCTTACCGGTGGTCTGTATTGATTTCCTATCCCTGGTTGGGTCTGATAATGTGCTTGTATTCCTGGCGTGGCAAATTGTACGTGAGCATGATTAGGTACGCTCCTATGGCTGGTCTGTCCTGATGCAGTATTTTCTGTTTCTTCTTGATTTCCAAATGGATTTTGTGAGGTTGTTGCCTGCTCTCTCTGAGGAAACACAGGTGTACCCATATATCTTAATCGAGACCTGTCTAAGACACTCACAGGCCAATACCTCCTTTGATCTTTATCCAGGTATGTGAGTCTAGTCTCGTCATCCTGGTCTTTCAGCTCATAGAATGTCATGGGGTTTTCTTCTCTCCCTGGAACAGGTGAATCGGTTTGCAACAATAAGTTTGATCCGTGAATCATATAGACTTCTAACAAATAGTCGTCTTGAGGTATCAAGTCACCTCTCAAGACACGTGACACTCGGGATCTGCCTCTAGGGGTGGTCACAAACTCTTCTGGTTGTGTCCTTCCTAGGTTTTCAGGGTCTAAGAGTTCCCCTCTTTCATTGATCCTTTCCGGGAATTCGGTTACAATGTAGATTTGGCCAACTTTGTCAACATATGCACCTCCTTCGTATTTGACAGCTGGTCGGGGTACAATTGTGGCATTCTGGGAAGTTACCATCCTGGCCACAAACCTATTTAAGCCATCCAGGTAGATTGGAATCTCCTGGGCATTGGTGGACACATACTGCAAGGAAGTACGGTAGTCCCCCTCCACAGTAGTCATGAAGCTTCTTGTTGGTGTGGGACCTTGCATGTCTTCCGAAGCCATGGGTACTTCTTCCTCAGACTCACTAGAGGTCTCAGCGTAGGTAGAGTGATGGCTAGCTTGGGCTGCACTTCCCACTGAAGATATGACACTCCTTCGACTACTTAGAACTCTTCCTGACCTCAAGTTCATTCACTCTCCTAAGCCTCTCTTTATGCTTCTTAGATTCCCCTTGGGTAGCTCTCCCAATGACTCAATTTGTCTGCCAAAAGAAGGGGTTAATCTGGGCGATACCACTTCCTGACGATACTGCTCTCGGCGATACTGCACTGACCGCGATACGATACCAGAGGTCTATGCGATACGATACCAGACACCTAGACGATACGATATCAATCTGGTGTCGCGATACTATCCCGGAAAACAAACGATACGACACCTCAGCTATGCACGATACGATACCTGAAAATCTTGGCGATACGATACTAATGACAGTGTCGCGATACTGTCCTGATGAACAGAAAATACGATACCACAGTGGTGTCGCGATATCAGAATTCTCAAGACACGATACGATCTCACAAGGGACACGATACGATCTCAAAAAGACCGACGATACGATACCAGAGACCACAGGCGATACGATCTCACCGCGATAAGCGCGATCGCGATACCAACCTTGGCGACACGATACCACTACGGTGTCGCGATACCAAGATAAGTAACCAACGATACGATACTTGGGGAGGGTACGATCGCGATACCAAAGTAGTGTCGCGATACCAATGTATCAAGCGATACGATACCACCCGGTAAAGTGAGGTCGCGATACTAAAAACTTAGGCGATACGACACCACAATGGTGTCGCGATACCAAGTTTTAGTACTAGACGATACGATACCAGGGACCGGATACGATCGCGATACCAACTCAGTGTTGCGATACCGAAATAGTGTCGCGATACCAAGGCTGGTATCCAACGATACGACACCTCTGGTGAGTGTCGCGATACAAGGGAATTTTGGTATCGCGATACCAAAACTCAACCGATCGCGATACTCAAGCCAAAAGGTCTCCAAACTTGAAAATTTTTATAACCCCTTGCACCTCTCACCCTTCTCCTCACTCCTAGGCCTCTGTCTCTCACAAAAAATGCAAACCTTCAAAAATTTTCCCCCTTGCGATACTGCGCATACCTTTTAATCATTTGTTTGTGCATGTTCGATGAGTTTTAGCTATTAAATCTTAATGGGGACTCACCTTGGGTCTATCTAGTTTGCTTCTTGAACTTCTGCACAAGCTTTGAGGCTCTATTTTGCACGATACCAACCCGACGATACCAGTCGCTGCTCGCCACGATACTGAAACACAGAGAAGTGTCGTTTGAACTAAAAAATTTTTTGGTGTTTATAGTTTTTGGACTGAACTTGAAATTTTGCTAAATTTCGGTGAATTTTTTGGGGATTTTGGTCTACTCCTACTCCTCTTCTCCTCACTTCTCCTCTCCTTCTAACCTAACCCTAACTCCTCCTTCTCTTCCCTCCTCCTAAACCTGAACCTAAAACTTATCACACACACCTCGAAGATGAGAAGTGACAAGTGCTGAACTGATGGACTACTTGCCAAAGGATGAATTTGCGTCTACAAGTACGATTCGATCACACTCGGTCTATAACCATCATGAAGGCATCTCGGTTGAGTGACTCCCCGGCAACGGCGCCAAAAACGTGTGTACTTGAGCCAAGAAGACTCAAGGACTTGTGCCAATGAGACTATACCTCAATTGCCACACAAGTGCATATAGTGGGATCTTTAACACACATTTAAATGTCAATCCTAAGGAACGACTTACCAAGTGTATGAAGACTTGTGCACACGTGATGGAAAATGAAGTGGTTTAGCTAACATGCATGAGAAAAGACTACTACCTCTCACACCTACTGAAATACTGAAAGTGTTTGCCGCAAGCCTCCTTTCAGCAGTTTTGGTATTTTGAGGTTTTCTCCCAGCCCAGAACTCCGAATATAGGCAATAGGGTACTCGTTTCGAAGCTCTCAACGAGACGCATCCAACGGTGGTGGTTTTACTCAATTCTGACCACTCTGCTTCAAGTTATGGCAAAAACAGTGAATTACGGGAGTCACAAACACCCGCGCCACAGCTTCTCTTAGTTTACGCACGCACTACAGCAGCTCAAGACGAAGGGGAAGGGGTAGACAACAGTCCTACACATGCATTTCAAGCATCACACACACATACAAGAGCAAAATGAAGATCAAAATCAGCAAGAAAGAGGCAAACTCGAAAATTCTGAAGAGCTCCTTGTTCACAATGGCAAGAGTTTTTTACAAAGAGTCACAAAGTGACTTATATACATGAGCCCTAAGTTTGGTCCTTTCACACAAGTGACCGGCACTTTATTCACTAAGAGACTAATTTCCTACTATTGTACATGGGTAATCTCTATTCTTCTGTGGGGATGCATCTAGAGGACTCCTCTAGTGCATTTACAAGGGAAAATATATTACAAGAATGAATATGATACAAAAATATGTAGTCCAAATCGGAAAAATTTTGGGGCCCGTCCTTTTCTCCGCTTCGTGCGCTCTTTAGCTCTGCAACAATGAAGAAGAGACTTCCCAAGCCAACTTTGCAAGCAAGGGGAAGTGGAAAGGGAAGAAGAAAGGACCAAAGCAAGACAAAGCCAAAGGTCAGAATGTTCAACCTTGTGCCATATGCGATAAGACCAACCACACCACTCAGAATTGTTGGTTCAATGGGAAGACCCAGAAAGGAAGTGGAAGAGGTGGATATGGCAGCAATAGAGGCAGAGGTGGACACAACTTCAACAATAACAATAGAGGCAATAATAGAAGGGATGACAACAATTATTCAGAAGATCAACCACATGAAGACTCATTAATTCTTATGAATCTAAGCCACAAAGAAAGTAAAGAAGATGATCATTTGTTCTACATAGATTCAGGATGCTCGAATCATGTTGCAGGCAACATTGATCTTCTATCTGATTTGGAAAGTCCAAAGCATAGACATGAAGTGCAAACAGGGGATGACACAAAGCACAATGTGGAATTGGTAATGTCAAAGCTTCCAATAGCAGGACAAACATTCTAAGTAAGGTTCTCTATGTACCCACTATCACTAAAAACCTAATAAGTGTAGGCCAAATAGTTGAAAAAGGCTTGCAAGTTAGGTTCACCCAACATGGAGCTTTTGTGGAAGATCCATATCAAGGCTTCAAGAAGATAGCCCGAGGCGAGAAGCATGGTAGGCTCTTTACTTTTGAAGTAGGAGAAACCATGAACATAGCTCTATTCAACTTTGGGTCTCAAACCCTAAGTGAACTTGAAGTGTGGCATAAGAGACTTGCTCATGTGAATGAAAGAACCTTGAAGGATATATGCAGGGATCAAAGTGTTCTAGGACTGCCAAACATATCAAAGCAACACATGATCAACATGTGTGATGCATGTCAGATTGGGAAGGCACAAAGACAACCATTCAACCATAAAGGCTACATCCACAACAACTTATTGGACTTAGTACATACAGATGTATGGGGACCAAGTCAAGAACCTTCATTGGCAGGATCAAGGTATTATGTCTCATTTATTGACGACCATAGTAGATGGACTATTCTATACTTTATCAAGAGTAAGAATGAAGTGTTTGATTGCTTCAAGAAGTATCTTGCACATGTGGAGAATCATACAGGTAGATCACTAAAGAAGCTCAGATCTGATGGAGGGGGAGAATACTTCTCCAAAGAGTTTGATGAGTTCTTGTAGGAAAAAGGTATCAGAAGGGAAGTGACTACTAGGTACTCTCCTCAACTAAATGGAATTGCAGAGAGGAGAAACAAGACATTGGTTGGATCAGCCCGAACAATGCTTGAAGAGAAGAAGTTGCCACATTATCTATGAGTAGAAGCTATTTCAACTGCTGTGTACCTTGTCAATAGACTACCATCCAAATCACTTCAAGGTATGACTCTTTATGAAGCATGGCATGGAAGGAAACCTAGTCTTGGACATTGCAAGGTTTTTGGTTGTTTAGCTTATGTTCATGTACCATCACCAATAAGAGGTAAGCTAGATGCAAGGCCAACAAAGGTAGTGTTTATTGGATATGATTCAACTCAAATGGATTACAGGTTCTTCAATCCTTCAACCAAGCAATTCACTACAAGTAGAGATGTTGCATTTGAAGAACACAGGTCTTGGTATGATGAAGAAAACCAAAAGGTAACACTACCATATGATCTTGATTCTGACTCTCATCAATTAGGAAGCAAGCATGGTACACAGGTCCAGGATCTAAGAAGTGATAGAGATGATGACCAAGATGAAAGAGAAAAGGATTACAAGCTATGGAAGTCAAGAGGCAAAGCAAAGATGCAAGAGGTTGGAGAATGCTCCAAACAAGCACCTAGAAGATCAGCAAGAGAGAAGAAACAACCAAAAAGGTATGGATATGATTCCACATTTGTTACAAAGCATTCAATATACTTGGCAAAAGACTCTATTTCAGAGGAACCCTCAACCTATGAAGAAGCAAAGGAAAACCCTAATTGGGAAAAGGCCCTGAACGAAGAGATAGATGCATTGAAGGAGATGGACACTTGGGATTTGGTCCCAATATCGCTGAATCAAAAGGTAATTGGTTGCGGATGCGTATATAAAGTTAAAAGAAATTCAGATGGATCAGTTTGCATGTACAAGGCAAGATTAGTTGCCAAAGGATGCTCACAAACTCATGGTATAGACTATGAGGAAACATTCTCACCAGTTGCAAAGATAACTACAATCAGGACATTGATAAGTGTAGCTGTTGCAAGGAATTGGAGACTCCTCCAACTTGATGTGAAAAATGCATTCTTAAATGGTTGGATAAGTGAAGAGCTATACATGTCACAACCACCAGGTTTTGAAAACCCTAATCATCCATCTTATGTTTGCAGACTTAAGAAAGCATTGTATGGATTGAAACAAGGTCCTAGAGCTTGGAATTACAGGTTGGTTACATATCTTCAAGATCAAGGGTTCAAAGCTAGCAGCTCATATCCTTCTCTATTGATTAAAAGGGATCACAATGAGGTTATCTATCTATGTGTATATGTAGATGATATTATTGTGAAAGGTGATGATCTAAATGGCATTCAAAGGATCAAGAGACACATGCAAGAGGAGTTCACAATCAATGACTTAGGTGATCTCACATATTTCCTAGGTATGTAGGTGATATACACAGATGAAGGAATGTATTTGACTCAGAGAAGATACATTTAGGATCTTCTTCTCAAGTTCAAAATGGAGAACACTAAACCTGCAGGTATACCTTTGGAGATGAATCATAAACTTAGTGTTTATGAAGATGAGAAAATTGAGGACATTAAAGCGTATCAAAGCTTGGTAGGTAGCTTGATATATGCTACTCATACAAGGGCAAATATCTCATATACTGTGGGAGTGCTTAGTCAATTCATGCACTCACCGAGAAGACCACACATGGATGCGGCTAACAGAGTACTTAAGTATCTCAAAGGTACAATCAATGGAGGTATATTCTATCCTTACTCTTCAGATTTGGATATCAAAATCTACTCAGATGC
>CM035442.1:121092605-121100105 GCA_020310875.1 Ceratopteris richardii
GGTTGCCTATGTGATTCGCCAAATTGGCATGCTCCACATTTGTAAATCATGTGTTGCTTGGACACATTTGGGATGCCAAGCACACTCTAAGCCCTGCATATTTGCTTCAACATCCTTTCACCTATGTGACCTAATCTCTTATGCCATGTCTCTAATTCACATAGGGTTCGATCTTTGTAATTGAAGAGAGCAATATTCCTTGTATCTTCAATTTCAAATGTAAAAAGTCTACTAGATTTCTCACCTTTTGCAATCCTCTTGAAGCCTTACCGAGGAACCTCCACATATGCTACATGCCTTGTGAATCTAACCTGTAAACCCTTCTCAACAATTTATCCAACACCGATTAAGTTTTTTGTTATTGTTGACACATACAATATCCTACTTAGGAGATTCATGTTACCATCAGATGCTTTAACATTTCCAATCTTCTTTACTGAGTGTTGTTGGAGTTAGACGTCTGCGGAAGCACGCAAACAACACAAGGAAGAAGAAGAAGCTGGAGCACAACACACAAGACTGAATGTATTACTAGAGAATGTACAAAGATTAGTAGCCCATTAGGGCAATAGGCATATATACAAGCCGGGGGAAAAAACCTCCTAAAGAGGGAAAAAAGTGCCCCGGCGGTCCTAGAGTGTTCACACACATCACTACCTAAATATATCAACAAATCCCCCCTGGGAGTGATGCGGTGAACAAGGAGTTGGCACTCATGTATAAGGAAGTGCCAAGCTATGTGGAAATCACTCCACAAAAGGAAGTAAGCCCAAAGCTTTGCGGAAAGCTTCAAACTTCTCCCTAGACAGAGCCTTCGTGAAAAGGTCTGCAATGTTCTCCTGCGTGGGCACATATGCCAAGCTGATCTCCCCAGCAGAGAACCTCTCCCTGACATAGTGATAATGCACCTCAATGTGCTTAGTGCGAGCATGGAACACAGGGTTCCTCGCAACTGCCAATGCGCTCTGACTGTCAGTGAAGATGGTGGTGGCAGAAGACTGGCCAACACCCAAATCAGCCATAAGGCGTCTGAGCCACACACACTCAACAATCGCTGTGAAAGCTTCCCTATACTCAGCCTCACAACTGGAAGTGGCCACAGTAGGCTGCTTCTTGCTCAACCAAGATATACATGAGCTACCAAGCATGAAGCAAAAACCACTGGTGGACACATGAGTGTCATAGCAACCAGCCCAATCTGAGTCAGAAAAAGCATGCAAATCTGGCGGTAGTGATCCCCCCTTGGGATAAAACAACCCAAGTAGCCGAGTACCACTCAAGTAGCGAAAGATGCGCTTAACCACTTTCCAATGCGTGACTCTTGGGCAATGCATAAACCTGCTCATCTATGAGATAGCAAACTGAATATCTGGCCGAGTAATGCATAAGTAAATCAAGCATCCAACAGCCTGCTGATAGAGAACAGCATCAAATGCATCTCCAACATCATGAAGACTCAATCGTAAACCTGTCTCCATAGGAGTGGCAATAGGCTTACAGTCTTCAAGGCCAAAATGTTGCAATAATGTGTCAATATATTTCGTTTGACACAAAGCCATTCCACCATCAACATGCGTAAACTGAATGCCCAAATAGTGATGCAAATGCCCCAAATCAGACATCTCAAATGAGGCATGCAAATCAGCCTTAAAATCAGCAATATGTGTCTCAATAGGACCAGTGAGCAGCATGTCATCAACATAGACAACAATGATCAGAAGCACATCATTAGCACGTTTAACATATAAGGTGCTTTCAGTTGGACTATTCTCAAAACCATGTGCAATCAGATAGGCATGTATCTTCTCATACCAAGCACGTGGTGCTTGCTTTAAACCATATAATGCCTTCTTTAACCTGCAAACCTGGTTTTCATGCCCTTTCTGCACAAAGCCATGGGGCTGAAAAACATACACTTCTTCATGCAAGTCACCATTCAGAAATGCTATTTTAATGTCCAACTGATGTACATTCCAACCATGATGGGCTGCAAGTGCACAAATGCTCCGAACAGTAGTCATACGACATGTAGGTGCAAAGGTCTCATCAAAATCAATGCCTCTTTCCTGTGCATAACCCTTTGTAACAAGCCTAGCCTTATACCTGTCAACTGTACCATCAGGTTTACGCTTCAGCTTGTATACCCACTTAGTGCCAATGGCCTTCTTGCCAGGAGGCAAGTCACATAAAGACCATGTACCATTCTTCATTATAGCATCATATTCAGATTGCATAGCAGCCATCCAATTTTGTGAATTTTGTGCTTCATCAAAAGAAACAGGCTCATTCTCATCACAGAGACTAGATGCATCCATAACATAGCAATCTGATGCAAAGGAGGCACTATGAGAGCCTGAATGAGTACGATATGACAAAGGTGCATCTAATTTGCTGTCACGCAAAGTCTGCACCAGCCATTTTGGCATAGTTTTTGCCTGCTCAATATCAGCTCTCTCATCAACAAGTGCATCATGTAAATCTGCATCAGAAATGGAATGATCTGCATCATCATATGAAACCTGCAAAGGCTGCGAAGTTGCCTCATTAGGACCAGCACTAGCCTGTCCACCTGTAAAAAGAGGCATCAAAGCATCATACATGTCTTTGGAGCTAACAGATGTCTCCTTAGTACATGAAAGCAATGGCTGAATAGCATCTTCCACAAAGACAACATCACGGCTAACCAGAACGCGTTTAGTCTGTGGATGATACAGACGATAGCCTTTACTTTCAAAACTGTACCCAACAAAAATACATTTTATTGCCTTATCATCCAATTTTCTGCGATGTTGTTCAGGCACTAATGCATATGCCAAACAACCAAAAACACGCAGATGAGCAACAGATGGCTTGCGGTCATGCCAAGCCTCATATGGAGTGATAGACTGCAACGCTTTAGTGGGACACCTGTTCAGTACATATGCTGCACACATGACAGCCTCAAGCCAGAAACTATGTGGTAAAGCCTGACTTTTGACCATGCACCTCGCCATCTCCATGAGTGACCTGTTCTTTCGTTCAGCAACTCCATTCTGTTGAGGTGTATATGGCACTGTACATTGGTGTTTTATCCCACGTTCAACCAGAAATGCATTAAAATCTGAAGACATATATTCCCCCCCTCGATCAGAACGGAGGGTGCCCATTTTACATGCTGACAGATTTTCAGCCAAAACCAAAAACTGTTTGAAGCACATGAACACTTCGGACTTTGTTTTGAGTGGATATACCCATGCATGCCTGGAAAAATCATCAATGAAAGTCAGGAAGTAAGGGTAATTTCCAAAAGAGGGTGTCTGCATAGGACCACAGACATCACTATGTACAAGCTGCAATTTCTGCGTAGCCTGAACTGAACCATCTTTTGGAAAGGAAGAACGCTGCATTTTGCCCAAAATACAGCCTTCACAAACATGTTTTCTAGGTGCCTCAAGTTTGGGCAAAGAGGACACCATTTCAAATTTGTGCAAGCGTAACAAACTAGCAAAATTTAGATGACCAAAGCGTGCATGCCAAAGCTTTGCATCTGACATAGCCTGAGAATCATGAACTGCACATGCCGAATCATTCACAGATCTTTCATAGTCTATGAGCTTATACAGCCAACGACATAAAATGCCAGAAGCAATAATCACATCGCCATTTGAGAGATCATGGACTGTACACCTGTCATCAACGAATTTCACAACCAAGCCAATCTTGGCTAATGCAGAAACTGATAACAGGTTCTTTTTGATCCCTGGCACAAATAAAGCATCTGACAAAGTGAAAGAACTACCATCAGCAGTAGTCAGAATGATCTTACCAACTCCCATAACAGGATAAGAGGAGTTATTGGCACATGTGACAGTATTCCTTGTAGGGGCAGGCTCAAGTGAAGAGAAGAAACTGCGCTGCGAGGTAATATGTTTGGTCGCCCCACTGTCAAAGTACCAAACATCTGAGTCTACTGCAGACATGCACTGATCATGAGAAGATGGGTCAAAACTGCAGACAGTAGTAAACGCCCATTCTTCTTCCTGCACAAGATTTGCAGACTCTGTTTTTGGTGTAGAGGCCTCTGCAACAACCATTCCAGCCTCTTTCTTCTTTGCCTCTTTAGCAGCCAATTTTGGACAGTTCTTTATAACATGATCATTTCCTTTATAGTACTTGCAGAACAATTTTTGCTTTTCTGATTTCTTCTCATCTTTATCCTGGTTCTTCGATTGTGCAGCATTTGCAGATTTCTGCTTACTAGTAGAAGAGCTTCATTTTCCTTTGCCCTTCTGACTAGCCAGGAAAGCTTGATCTGCAACACGCATAATGGACCTGTTCTACCTGGACTGATCTTCCTGCAACAGAACAGAGACTAATTCCTCAAATGACAAGGCATTCGGATTGCCTTTCATCATCAACTGAAGAGTAGAGGCAAAACTCTGATATGAATCAGGAAGACCATTCAGAACGGTCTGCACAAGTGAGCTATCTGGTATAACCTCATCAGCAGAAATCAATTGTTCCTTCAGGTCTTTGATCTTTGTAAGAAAACTGTCCATAGAATCACCTTCATTCATGTGCTCACTCTCCAACTGTTTTCGGAGGTAAGCAACACGAGCCTCATTCCTAGCCTGGTACAAAGTGGTAAGTGTATCCCAAGCATCCTTTGCTGTTCTGCAAGAGCGAATGTGAGGAATAATGGCACGTTTGACAGACAAAGCTATCAATGCATGTGCCTGGGCATCTCTGCCATCCCAACGAATCTGCTCTGCAATGGGTGCAACAAAAATAGCAGCACGAACAGGAATCTACGGAATATCATCTTCAACACCATCTTCATCAGCTCCAACACCTGTATTTGTAGTACCTGTCGTTACAGGTGTAACAGGACGTCTTTCAACACCCTGCACAATGTTCCACAATCCTTTTGCAACCAGTACATGTCACATCATATAAGCCCATAATGGGTAGTTGGTACCATCCAACTTATCCTCAACAGCCAACATACAGAATACATCACTGCTTTCAGCCATGGCCGGTGACTGAAATACCTTGATGCAGAAAATTGACTGTATCTCAAAAAGTTGAACGGAACTGCCCAGACGAGTTTTGCTAGACCTATAGCAGACTTCGAGACGCTTAAACTGGCGAACAGAAACTGGTATATACCTTTGGCACAAAAGGACGAAATAGCCTACACAAGCGCTGCGATAGTGCATTCGGAGGCCAAAACGAGCTCAGATCGCGATTTCGGCACCACAGAGCAAAGCCGTTTTGATCTCGGAAACACCCTGAGTATACTCACCAAATTTCGTGTGAATCTGAGACTACAAACGGAGGTGTGTCGATGGCGCCCTAGAAGAAGCGACGACCTGCTCTGATACCAATTGTTGGAGTTAGACGTCTGCGGAAGCACGCGAACAACACAAGGAAGAAGAAGAAGCTTGGAGCACAACACACAAGACTGAATGTATTACTAGAGAATGTACAAAGATTAGTAGCCCATTAGGGCAATAGGCGTATATACAAGCCGGGGGAAAAAAACCTCCTAAAGAGGGAAAAAAGTGCCCCGGCGGTCCTAGAGTGTTCACACACATCACTACCTAAATATATCAACAAGTGCTTAGTGTCATCACTTGTGTGGACTTCATGCTTTCCTTTGGGTTCTTCAAGATCAGACAATAATGCTACATTGCCTGCTGCATGATTGGAGCAACCAGAATCAATATAAGATAGGTACTCATCATCTTTACCTTCCTTGGATGTCATATTCATGAGTAATAAGGAATCCTCTTGGTCATTTGTATAGTTGTTGTAGTCTCTTCTTCCTCTAAAGCCTCCTTGATAGTTGTTGTTGTAGCCTTGGTTGTAATTGTGATGGTACTTGTTTCCTTCATTATTGAACCTGCCTCTTGATTGTCCATAGCCTCCTCTGTGGAAGTCTCTTCCTCTCCGATTCTTTGTGTTCTTGAAGCATTCATTTGTGGTATGATTGGTCAAGCCAAAAATGTTGCAAGGTGAAGAGTTGTATGGTCTTCCCCTGCCTTGTTTTGCTCCTCTTTATCTTTAATCTTATTTTTATCTATGTAAAGGGCACAAAATTGATTACCTCTAGAAATATCTCCATTCTTGTTGAGCTTTGTCCTATGTGTGAAGAGTTGCCCCATCAATGTATTGAGGTCAGGTATTTGCATGACCATATATAGGTCCATTGCTGTGGTAAAGGACTCCCATTTGTCATTAACCTTGATGCCATTTATGATCTGCCTGAGTATCTTCTCCGCTTCTATTTCTTCTCCAATACCTCCAAGTTGATCAACTACATCCTTCATCTTGGTCACATAGTCAGCTACACTTTGCTTTGGTTGCTTCTTCAAGGTTGTGAACTCCATCCAAAGCTGGTTCTTCCTAGCCCTTGTATTTGATGAGAAGTATGAAGAAATTACTTCCCAAGTCTCTTGGGAGGTCTTGCAATTCCTAATATGAGGTGATAAGAAATCAGATATTGAATTGAGTATATAAGACCTAGCTAGAGCATCCTTTGCACACCATGTAGCTAGTCTCTCTTGCTCCTCTTTTGTAGGTTGATGTTTGCTTCTAAGGGTTGGCATTTCTTCATCTCTAGATATGTATCCATACAAGGTTCTTCCTTGGAGGTAAGCCTTCATTCTTAGGGACCATGCTAGATAATTGCCCCTATCCAATTTTTCAATGAATGATGGAAATCCATCTCCCATTTTACCTTGATGTTGCTCTGATACCGCTGTTGGAGGAGATGGTGGACACGTTCTAGAGATGAGATGGTGCTGCGAATTCCTACTTCACACCAGCTAAACATTAGTTTAGGAGTGCAAAGTAGACTTGTTGGTCTTTCCAAGAAGCACAAATAATCACCCAAGTACTTTGGACTATGATCCTCAAATAATTAGATCAAAACAGATGAGTAGGAGTTTCAAGTATGAACCAAAACTTGCTATTTTGGTCAGTACACCTACTCAAAGAAATGAACAATACTCCTTCTCTGTTAGCAATTAAGTAAAATTCTTTTGGGAACATCTAATTAACTTTGGTAGCTAGCATTTTCAAGTTATTACAGCTGAAATGATAAACCATGCTCAAAGAATGATGCTTAGAAAATTAGAGATGCATCCTGATATTTTCGGCCACTAAGAATATGCAGACCAATGAGAAATGTTTTGATCATAACTCAAGCTTGGCTGAGTCAATAAATAGGAAACCTTTTTAGCAAAAAAGTAGACAATATATTGAATATATAACAACTTAAATCTTTGAAAATGATCAAGTATACACTGAGAAATAGATAAGAGAAATACATTGTTCTAGGTGATACATAACATAGTAGAAGAGTTGAGATATAAGAGAACTATATGTATTAATGCACATAAATTACATCAACATTGGCAATGAATGATTGCACAATGTGAGGGAAATGATAGAGATATGGTTTGAGATCAATATCAACTTAACATCCCTGTGAATATCTCTTCAAATTGAGCTACA